>OVAF01001157.1:0-25183 GCA_900406245.1 Odontarrhena argentea | reverse complement strand
TGTTAGAGAGAGGTCAGAGCAAAAAGAGTGTTGAGAGAGGAATGGTGAGTTTTTTTAATTCCACAAGTCTAAACATCGCCGACAAATATTTTTCTCCATTCAGTATTCTATTTTGTATTTTTTAGCCAAAAAGTCGGAAACACATTCATTTAATCAAAATCACAAACAAGATATGATGTATAAATCTAATATCAAAATTTGCTAGCTCCAAATCTTTATCATTACATGACAGCTTGTGAGTACTGCGAGTTGCGAATCAGACTTCCTAGTAATGATCCCAGATTCACCAAGCAGCATCACCTACAATGCAAAAACCGATATTTTCCAAAATGACACCAAATAAGGAACCAATATTCAACTTAACAGAACTAGATCTAATTCAAACCAGAATCACCAATCTGTAAAAACAATGCCACAAAAATATACAAAGGGGTAATTAATTAATAACCATCAGCAACCAACAAGTTATCCTCAAAAGCAATAAAGCTATACAGTCCGCATCAAGGTCAAGTCATTGTAATGACCATCATCTGGTTATCAAAAACCCCTAATTAACTCTATCAAAAAACTCACACAATTAAACAAAAGAAAAAGGCTCAGATAAATTATGGGTTTGAGTTGGTTTCTCAGCATAAATCAGAGTGGTGCATGCTCAATCCTCACTGCCTCCTACTCTCTATTTGAAAGAAAAAAAAAAAGGGTATAAAGCCTCAGAATTGCAGAAGTATCATCAATAATCAGTCCCGAAAGATGGTGTTCTTTTATAATCTGATGTCTTCATTGGCTCTATAAACCCTAAATTCTATTTTAAAATTGAAATTCGAAAAAACAATTTGTAGATCCCATGGAAAAGAAAATGAAAAAAAAAAAAAACATGATCGAAAAGAAAATTACAAAGCTCTCAGTTCAGATCTATAAATTAACATTTTCAAGGAGCAGCAATTAAAAAAAAAAAACATTTTCAAGGAGCTTGTGTATAGCTAGTTATTCCTTGAAGATGAATCTAGAAATATTGTTATAGATGGGCAAGAAATTTTTTATTACCAAACAGTACTTGATGACAACATATGTGAGAAACATAAACAAAACTCTCTTGACGTCATCACGATTTCGCTTTGTCCACATTTGGCAAAAGTATAATTAAAAGTCTGTCACTCTTTTGCAAAGTGTAGACAAAGAAGAACCGAGATGACGTGTTATCTTCTGCAAAAACGAATCCCTAAAAATCTAATCTAAAATCACATAAGTCTCTGTTAACTCCAGAAAATGAATGTGCGTATCTATTTATACATAGGCGACTTCTCTAGGGTACACTCTGGAAACCCTAAAAGAATCTAGCTTAACACTGGAGTCGCCGCCAATAAGAGACACTTCTCGAAACAGAGTGTTGACAAAATCCAGAAACATGGACTAAGCCCATTTAAGTAAAGCCCAATTCACTTCAGAACTTTAAAAACCTGACCCAGAAAAATAGTTTGAAAATCCCCACCAGGCTATTCTGATATTTGAGATTTTAGGGCTATCGTGTATCGTCTTGGTCTTTCTTCTTCATCAAGTTTAGTTTCATGTTTCATAACCATTTCTACTACACTTTAGCTTAGTGTGGTTTGTTTTATTCATTCAAGCTGATGTTAGATATCAAAGTTTCTACTCGGCTTTAATTGGTAGGAACCACTAATGCTTTTGCTTGATAATGCTCCTACACTAAAAGTTCTCATGATGGACTCTGTACCTTCCTCAATTTCGAAAGTGCTTGCTTCATATTTGTTTCCAATTCTTCATTCTATGATCTATTGTTACAAATTTATCTATTAGTGAGCCTAAATAAAGTAAATTTCACAATAGAATATATATTTTATAAAAAAGAAAAACTAATCAGCGTCTCTAATCTTAAAGCGTTAAAGTCTTCTTTAAATAACTACAAAATTACGGTTTTCTACGAATAGCAAAAGGGATCTCTGTCGATCTAGGGTTTCTGGCTCACTTGATCTCATAGAGTTTCGTTTCTTCTTCGTCAAGTTTTTAGATTTGTTCACACAAAGATAATAATATGTCATCGGAAGTAATCAAAACCGAAGGGAAAGTATGTGAAGACAGGATCAGTGCGTTACCTAACGATTTACTGTTGCATATATTGTCTCATATTCCGACAAAAGATGCAGTGAAAACCATGATCTTGTCGAAACGGTGGCGTTTTGTCTGGACAATGATGCATAAACTCGATTTCAAAAGCCAGAAGAAGAGGGTTTGGGAGTTTGTTCATAAGTCACTCCAGCTACACAGAGCACCTCTACTAGAAAGCTTGAGTATCAAACTCCGTCAACGAGGCCCCATTGATAAAGATGTTGGAATGTGGGTTACAAATGCCGTTGAGCGTTGTGTTGGAGAACTAAAGCTAGATCTTGCTTCTCTCTCAAGTTATCAGATCTTACCAGCTTCCCTTTACACCTGCGAAACGCTTGTGAACTTGACTCTTTCGAGGAAAGTTTTCGTCGATGTTCCTTCCACGGTTCGCCTCCCTTCCCTTAAATCTCTGGAGCTTTCTAGTGTGGTGTATAAAGACCAAGATTCTCATGTCAGGCTTTTATCGAGTTGTCCTGTTCTCAAAGACTTGCTTGTGATCCGAAAGAGGGATGACAATGTGACCGTGTTCAATGTGAAAGTTCCTTCTTTAGAAAGCTTAAGATATATGAATAAGTCATTTTATAAAACTTCCTTGGTTGTGGACTCCCCGGGATTATATCACTTTAAGATCTATCACATTAAGATCTATCACGCATATGCTTCTTACGGACACTTTATCTCGTTCGGGAATATGCCTCGCCTTGATGTAGCCGTTGCCATGTTTACCCCTGATGATCACATGACATCTTTTTCCTCTGTCATGTTTCTCAGTTTGAAAATTCTCAAGGTAACAATTTTGATACCTTTTGTGTCTCTTTTCTTTCTAATTTACTAATTTTTGTGCTTTGTTCTATTTAATTCAATTATAGCTTAAGTATTGGAGCACCATTAACTTCTCCCGGCTCAGAGAGTTAAACCTGTGTGGAGATTATTTCTCGGAGGAAGATTGGTATGAGCCACTTATGCTTTTGCTACATAATGCTCCTCTACTAAAAGTTCTTATGATCCACCCTGTAAGTTAACGTACAACAAGTTTTGATGTTGATTCGCTAAAATTATTAAACTAAAATGTGTTGATAATTATTCCTCTTTGCTTTTCAGAGGTATAATCCTCTCCCACTTAAGTGGAACCTACCGCATTCAATACCGGAATGCTTGTCGTCTCATCTCGAGATCTTTCAGTGGAAAGAATATTATGGATTCAAACAAGATAGACAATTCGTCTCTTACATCCTCGCAAACTCAATGCATCTAAAGACGGCGCGATTCTCCCTGAGTAATTGCTACAGCAAAAATAGGAATAAGAGTCTGAATAAGAAACAGAGGGTGGAAAAGAGGATGCAAAAGATTAAGGAGAAGTTAGAATCTATGCCTAGGGTTTCAGTATCTTCTCAGCTTTTCTTCTCTGCTGAGTTGAAATGGAGACATTGAGGAATGAGCATGAAGAAGAGAAAACCAAATCATTATGTTCTACTGAATAATGATTTTGTATGCACTTCTCTAATTTGTTGTTTCAAAGACTTTTTTTGTGGGCGGAGATTTTTAAGTTTTTAGTCACGTCTTTAGTAATTTTTTAAACTATGAGTTAGCGCACTTAGTAAATGTCTTGGATTACTGGTATAGCCACAAAGAAGTTTACTGATCGAATCAAAGAGAATATCGAATAGGAACGGATTTTACAAATATTTTTCTCACCTAGCCTCACCTTGATGAAGTGCATGTAATCCTTTGCTTTCCTTCTCAACAGAACCAACATCATCTCATCTTCTGTTCAGTACCAAAGTAAATTGGAGACACAAAAAATGAGCAAGAAGAAGACAAATTAGGTTCACCATATTATCATGTCAAGTTCTCAAAACCCATTACTTAATCTCGATTCTACAAACTCTTGAAAGGGCTAGAACTAAAAATATGTTATTCTTTCCTTCTCTTCAAACTTTGGTACAAACAGTTAGTTTATATATATGGATAATTTCTGTCATTGCTCAGTTGCTAGCTTTGCATTTTTTTTACTTGGGCTTTTTGCCAATATCTTTAATTCTATGATTCTTATGAAGCAGGAGGACTATTGTCTACTAATGAACATGCAAATTTTGTTGGTATGATTGGTACCTTTACCTGAAATGGATTCTTACCAGAGATTAATTAGAAAGTTACAACCTTCCTTTATTGTCCAACCAAAAACAAAATGATGATGATGACTTTGCTTTTGTTGTGGAGGAAGATTGATCTTCTATTGTCTTGATGCATCATCTCTCCTTTTTAATAATCCTTGGTAACTTTTGCATATGGTTCACTTGTATGAATCAAATATAGCATCATTTTCTTTAATTACCCCCATTAACGATGTATAATGACATTTGATCAAAATATCTCTCATTGACTAATTATTATATTATTGAATGCTTTTGTCTTTGCTTGCAAGTGAACCCAAATTGGGCCTTTGAAATTTCTCTCCAAAAACATAATTATTTCTAGACAATGACACACTAACTGTATTACTTATCTTTAATGTTGAAAATGATATTATATTAAGGAAAAATTAAATGAGATTAGTACATATGTCTAGTCTTATATGGTAAACCAAGTTTAAAAATCTCAAATAAGTAAACCAAATTGTACACGTTTTTATTGCTAAAAGAGTAGCAATGTGCATCCATCCAAATACCAAACCAAACATTAATTTCACAAACACTAAAGTTTAAGATAGAACCGGGATTTGTATTAGTCTTATCACTTGTACAAAGTCGTCTCCTTATCTTGCTCAGTGTCTCATTCCCAAAATTAGTTAATTTTTTTTTTTTTATGTAGAAAGTTAATTATTAAAGGCAAATCAAAAGAGAGGATCAAAAAAACCAAGTTGTGTGTGGATTGTGTGATTAAACTTCATCGTCTCTAAAGTGGAGAGTGAACAACACGCGCCAAAGTATGATTGAATCTCTCCCCTAAAAACTATGTGAAGTAAATGTAGTTATTGTAAGATTTGGTAAGTACTCTTGATCATAAATAAATTATAAGAGAGATGGCAAAAAAGCTGAGAGAAGTACAACAAGAAAAAACTAAGTAAGAAAGAAAGAAGATCCACCTCGAACTTCTCTCCATCTTTCTCAATCATCATCCTTTTCTCAGATTCCTTTCTCTTTCCCTTTATCTCTCTCTCTTCTTCTTCAAACCCAGATACTCAAATTCAATCTTAAAGCTTCTCTCATTTTCTTTCCTCTGTTCTATTTTCCCCGGAAAAAAAAGTTTTTTCCTTTTTAGTTACTGTTCTTTCTTCAGATCGAATTTGGTTTCATTTGAATATCTTTGTGGATTTGTGAAATCTCGAAGCTTTGTTATTTGCTCTGTAATTTTCTCGGCTCGATTTTCCCGGAAAATTTTCTTCCTTTTTTTATATAGTTCGATTTTCTCACTGAAAGTATCTTTTTGTTTTCAATTGAATCTCTTTGTGGGTTTGTGAAATCTTGGAGATTTACAATGAGAGAAGACGAATCAGATTGGTTAGCAAGATGGGAAGAAGAGCTTCCTTCACCAGAAGAGCTAATACCATTATCACAAACCTTAATCTCACCCGATCTAGCTCTCGCTTTCGACATCCGAAGCCCTAACCACAATCACCAACCTCATCATCATCACCACCAATCAACACCTCCAACTCCATCACAGCTCCAGCTTCCCTCTTCACAAGCCAATTCCTCAGCCGAATTCGCTGCGGATTCAGCAGATCTAGGGTCAGGAGCAGTAGGCGATGAGCCAGCACGGACCTTGAAAAGGCCTAGACTCGTGTGGACACCGCAGCTACATAAACGGTTTGTTGATGCGGTGGCTCATCTCGGGATCAAAAACGCTGTTCCCAAGACGATTATGCAGCTTATGAGTGTTGATGGGTTAACTAGAGAGAATGTAGCGAGTCATTTGCAGAAGTATAGGCTTTATCTTAAGAGAATGCAAGGTTTGTCTTCTGGTGGTGGAGCTGGATCTGATCCTGCTACGGATCGTCTCTTTGCGAGTTCTCCTGTTCCTGCTCATTTTCTCCATCCCAATCGTGTTCCGAGTTCGGATCATTACATGCCGTCTTTTGTTCCCATTGCTACTCTTCAACAGCAGCAGCAAATGGCTGCTGCTGCGGCGGCTGCTGCAGCTGCTAATTCGCATCTGCAACCGCCTCAGTTTCATCACCGTCAAATCGCGGCTGCTCATTTTGGTTCTCCGACGAATGGTGGGTTCAATTCGCCGACTAATGGGTTTGGTTCACCGACTTCGAATGGGCAGTTTGGTTCACCGACTGCGAATGGGAAGTTTGATCCGTCGTTTCTGGCGAGGCAGTCTCAGCAGCAGCAGCCACTTCATAGAATGTCTACACCATCGTTGCATAGTCCTGTTGGTAATTACATTGATGATTTGGAATCGGCTAATGCTAATGGAGGAAGAACAGTCTTGACTTTATTCCCAACTCGAGACGATTAGATCGAATCTTGCGGTAAAAAAAAACACTACTTTATCAAGATTCTGATTCTTGATCCTTTTTCTGTGTAAAAGTTAAGACTACACTTGTGAGTTGTGACCATTCAATTTCAAGTTATGTCAGGTTAATAGATGTTGTAATTTGAATCCTTTTCTTTGTTTCAAAAATGTCTCTGCAGTCTTCAAGAACCTTAATACAAGTCTGCTGGTTGTTCTTGGCATCGGTTATTAGCTCGTGGCGCGTCACACTATGCGGTCTTATCAGCTTAACATCGATATAACCCAGCGACCTTTTGTGGGATCAAGTTCTGTGTTTGACGCTCTTTCAGGTCATGACTGGTTTAATTAACCCCTTGTAACTTCTTCTTTATGATTCATGTAAGGATGAGTTCACTTAATGTACATCCATTCGGATACACTAAATATTAGAAAAAAAATTACTTCACAATGTTTTTGCTTCCCACTTTGTTTTAGAGTTGTTCTTAAAGTACATTGCAGCAACTGTAAGTCTTCTGTTATTAGTTACTGAGTAACCATAAAAATATGTTATTGGAGAAGATATATTAATATCTGTGTGATTGACCAATGATCATGATACATGAACATGGAAGCAGTAGTACAATGTACAAATGACATGAAGCAAAACAGACAATGGGGGAGGCAGAATCAGAATCAAGGATCTGATGCTCTCACTTCCTTAATCATACCCAACTTATTACTATACCAATTATAAAAGTTTGTTGCATATATGCAAATGTCTTGTGGAATCATTTTCTTTTAGGACCAAACCCCAATAAAGTATTTTGATAGTTTCCTATCTATATAATTAGTATAATGAAATCTAAATTATTTTGGGAGGGGGAATGATTTTAAAAGCAATGGTGGTGGGTTCATAGCTGGCATGTCTTGATCTTGTCTCTCCAAGTCAGACCCCATCCTTTGTTTTTATTTTTCTTTTTTGTAAAATATCAACAAAATCAAAATGTATAATATTTTTGAAAATAAAAGTTATCTTTTACTGTTATTCACATAAAGAGTGTGTTTCGTTTTTGGTTCTTTCCGATTTTTTCTGATAAAGAAATAGATTTTACTTTTTACCAAGCTATCTAAAAATTACATTTAGACTAACCAAATCACTCTACAGAAAATAATACGAACTCATGACTTTTTTTAACCCAAAAGTCTAAATCTAAGTCCTTAATCCTAAATCAAAAACAATTGTTGGTTCAAAATCAAATAGTAAAATTTTGAAATTTTTGTGACTTGAGACCAAGGGTCAAAAGAAAGTACTTGAGTGATTATTCGTTTAGGCATTTCAGGAAACTGTCCGAGTCTCCTCAAAGTTAGAAAAGGACCCTTCAAGTCTTCACCACCTCATATTTATATTTAACCAAAAAAACTCAATTTAATGTGAATATTCTGTGTAATCAACACAAAAGAATCTTTCCTTAAAAAATATCTAGTTCAAGAACCAAATTCCTGTGAAAAGTTTTGTTCACCAAACGCCATTATCAAAGATTTGATTATAAGTTGTAACTTTTTAGGTATCTTCTAGGTCCATGCAAAGTTGGGTAATTATATAATTAAGAAAGAGATAGTAGATAGAGATGTCTTTTTATATAAGAAAGAAGCAGCCATTGTTCAGAACAGAACAGAGGTCCTAAAGGGCTAATATCTATAGAATCTTAGTTTCATACAGACAATTGAAATACTAGTTGTTGTCAGGGATTGCTTGCAGAAGGATGCCTGCAGACAAAAGACGAGTAATCATTCAGCTTTGAGGGATAATCAAATGACAGAAGAAAAAAACAAGAGGTTGAAAGTATAAGCAAACCTGTAAAGATTTGTGTTTGGGGCATTCAACGACTGTGCATAGTTCATTGCGGGTAAGCTTGGCCATTGTGTATAAGCAGCTGGGTTATTGGTGAAGGGACTCAAAGCCGGGTTTAGCGGATGCCCGTAGTTTATATGAGGTTGATGACCTCTTGGCATTTGCGGGAAAAGCCCTTCGTGAAATGGAATGTGGATTGGCATTGGACTGAAGCTTTGGCCAGATGGCATAACTCGAACGTACCTGCGTACATTACCGAACAAACCAACAAGGAAAGATCTTATATTTGCAGAGCGAATTTCAATTAGTTTTCTTGAATGCCGTTAAAGAGATGGAAAGGTTTACCTGTAAGCGGGATCCACGACATACCTGTCATAGCTCCGGTCATAATCTGGGTCATACCGATCCTTCTCTCTATCTCTGATAATTGCTACTCGAGAAGTCTGTCCAGATTCTCGAGAAACAGCATTGACAGGAGGATTATTATTGGCTGCAACTTCAGTCTCATTTCGGTTTATACATGGGTTTCTCCCTTCAAGAGGAGGAGGAGGAGGAGCTCGTAGTGACGAAGAATCTTCCGAGTCAGAACTACTAGGACTGTTAAAGATCCGAGCCCGAGCTCTATCATACTCTTCTTTTCTCTCCTCAACACTTCTCAACAGATTCTGTTGTACTCCTGATTCGCTACCCTCACAACCAGAACCTCTTTTGGGTCTAGGCTTAATCGCGATCTTGAAACCCTCAGGTCTACCATTCTCTGGCTGCTTAACAGGAATTTCGGATAAACAGACATAAGGAAATCTACTTTCCGCAGTTTTCGTCACCAGAATTCTGTTCTCGGATCCATCTCCCGCACCGCTACCAGTGTCCAAAGCCATGGTTACTAGTCCATAATGCTGAGCAACTCGATGTGCAGCAAGACGAAGGTACGATGTTGGAAAAGGCGGGAACTCAAACTGAAGCTGCTCAGGGTTTTGAAAGAACTTCTGTATATCAAGCTCCATCCTCAAAACTAAAACACACACCACACAAAAGAAACAACCTTTTAACCACCCATCAACCACATTTGAAGATAAGTTTTTCAAATACAGAAATTAAACTTCATCAGAAACTCTGAAGACAGGATGGTTATAAATGTTATTGAGCTTAAAGAAGACCAACTAAACGGATATGTATGATGCAAATGAGAATGATTACTCAAGCTTTAATGTTCATGGTCCTGATGAAGCAATCACAATCATGAGGATTCTAATTAAGCTAAAAAGCAAGTGAATCCGATTTGGGGACAGAGCAATCATCAATAATCATGGATCTAATTGTTAAAAGCCAAACCCAAATCAGCAAAACACGATCGAGAATCACAACAACTCACAATTCTAACAAACCCTAGATAAGCTACCTATCAAAATCAGATTGAACCCAGAACAGAAAAAAAGTGAAATTGAATCATGGGTTAGGTAGAAATTGACTAACTGGTAAGACGATGACGAGGATTCTGCAAAGCCTCGACCAAAAAAGGATCCACCATAGCTTCCTTCTCGGTCACAGAAGCCATAAAGATAAGCTTTTTCTCCTCTCCTCTCCCCTCCTCTGGTTTTGGTCTTTAAAGTTTTTTTTCCTTCTTCTCGATCTCTCTCTCTCTCACCGGAGATTAGAAGAGAAAAGACATGAGGGAGACGAAAAGGAGATTATTTCTGATGAGCATTTTGAGAGAGACGACGATGAGGGTGAAGGAAGGAAGAAAGGAAAAGACTTTTGCGACCTCTCTATCTCTCTCTTGCCATCAAGTGGGGGAAGAATATAAAACAAAGTTGCTCTGCCTTTCAAGTTTTTTTATTCGTTTTTTAGGTAATGTGGTTTTTAATGGGTTTCGATTTTTGGATCTTTTGGAAAATTGATATGTTATTTTCGAGAAGTGGGTTTTTGTAAAAAAAAAGTTGATTTGGTGGAAGCAATTTCATCTTTTTTGTTGACGTTGGGTTGGTGTGATACATTTCGGTCTTTGAATGGTGATTTCCCATTTGCCCATTGTAATGCGGATTTAGAGATATTCCAAATTTATTATTTCTATTTTATCATAAACCACAAATTCGAAATAATTTGTCACTATTCGGGGTGTTCATCTTTCCAAATGAAATGTTTGTGAACATATTTGTCAAATAATTCAAGTTCACCAACCTATCAATAGACGATTGTACTGCTCATCTCATGTCAAGGTGATTGCTTAATCAAGGTGAATGGTTTGAAAAATGTAGATTTAAGGTGAGATCATTTGGTTCAGGACCTAAAATCTTTTGGACCGAATACATCGAAGGATATGGCCCAAAAAATTGAAATTTAAATTCAAAAAGAAAAGGTGGTTTATTTTGCCCATCAAAATCTAATTCGAGTCCTCAATATATTTTAAATTGTAGAAAATAAAATAGGTATATGTTAAGAAAACTTAAGGATGGAAACTGAAAAATATTTTGAAACTCCTTTTGTCTGGTCAAAACTAGAAGCAGTTTCCAGTTCCATGTAAATTAAATTAATTCAACAAAAACGTTTTACTGATCAAAATATTCATTTCATCCTACGTGGTAATTTTGTATTGGGTTAAAATGACATTGAGTTTTTTTTTTTTTTTTTTTTTTTTTTTTTTGTCACAAGGACATTGATTATACAACCTTTTAATTACATGAGCCACTGGCTTTAAACCCCTTCTCTAGCTCAATAACGTAATAATCTTAAATTGATCTCTATCTCTCTTAAAAAATTGCGATGTCACCAGTGATATTCATTGGTTTGATTTGCCTCCTATGTGATGGCTCTTTTTTTCCTATGGTGGAGGCTATATGGTTAACTGTTCCAAATTCCGGCGAGAGATGCTTATCCGAAGAGATCCAAGCCAATGTGCTCGTCGTCGCGGATTATTTTTGCCTCGACCAGGATAACGTTAATTTTGGTCATACATTGGATGTTCGGGTATGTATGTAATATATTAACAACTATATGTAGTTCATATTCATATATTTCCATGCTATTGGGCAGAAAAATATTTCTATTTCCATGCTAAGTATTAGCGATTCGGTTAAGAAATTAGTTGTGTATTAAGATTGAGGTTATATAGATATAAAAATTCAATATTGATGTGGTGGTATACTGGTATATATAAATTTGAAAATACATATCATCCGTTACGTATCCATGAAATTTAAATCTTATGAACCGCGTATTTTGTTTATACCAAGAAACTTCAGGTTAGATTACTCCATTAATTGTTCGATTCAAATTCATGACGTAAAAATTCTGAATCTGGTTATTCTAAAATTGAGAGATCAAGGATTTGGTTATCCATAAATTTAGCATATATTTATAAATTATGGGAAAGCGAAGTTACTTATGTTTATATGTGTCTTGATGTGTTGGTTATAGGTAACATCTCCGCAAGGGAGGGAACTGTACAAGAAAACAAATGATCCCCATGGTCAGTTTTCGTTTATAACGAGTGAGAGCGGAACATACTCAACTTGTTTGTCTATGCATCACGATCAAACACATCACACACTCAATGGCTCTTTTATCGTTAGTCTTCATTGGAAGATGGGTATCAATAGCATAGACTGGGATTCTGTTGCTAAGAAGGAAAATATCGAGGCAAGTCATTAGTTCCCAATACTATACTAATTACGACACACCGATCGATGAAGTTAGTACAAACCAATATACTAATGTTTTCTTCAGATGCATGTCTTTGTACACAACATATGAGTTGATATATATGAATTATATTGTTTGCAGGGTGTGGATCTAGCAATTCGACGATCTACAGAATTCGCGAGTGCTGTTAAAACCAACATAATCTATTTAAAAAACAGGTTAAGTGATCAAATTTTAATATAACCTTCTTGATATCAAATTTTGTAAAATATTAAAATTGTTTATATGGTGCAGGGACGAATATTTGAGGGCAACGAGTGAGAAGACTAACAAGAAGGTTGCGCAGCTCAGCTTTGTTTCTGTAGGAGTCTCATTTCTTGTTTCACTTCTTCAAGTTTGGCATCTCAAACGCTTCTTTCTCAAAAAGAAACTAATCTAAACTTAAATCATTCTACATGATTATATATGCCTTATTGGTGGTTTTTAAAAAAATAGTGAAAATATTTTTGTTAAATGATAAGTTTATTTGAATAAAAGACAATGATGGAAATAATATGGTCTAGTCAAAATTAATTAAACGTACCTTCCGCGTAGAGTAAACACACAAGGTTAGCGGTTTTCATGCATGAACGACTATTCATCGCATCCTACTTGGCATTTCCTGATTAGTCACAATGAAACACATTGACCAATAAAAAATGGAACACAATCTCTTAAAACCTTATCTTTGCTTAATACTCATCTCTATCTCTCACAATGACGATGTCACCAGTATTATTCATTGGTTTGCTTTGCTTTGCAAGTGGTGGCTCTCTTTTACCCGCGGTGGAGGCCATATGGTTCAACGTTCCAAATACCGGCGAAAGATGTGTGTCCGAGGAGATCCAAGCCAACGTGGTCGTGGTTGCGGATTACATGTGCGTGGAACAAGATAACTATACATTTGGTTACACTTTGGATGTTCGGGTACGTATATGTTATACCATACTCTTTGATAGTAATGCTCATTTGCGATTTGGTTCAGATACTCTTTGACATCTTTGAAACTTTTTGTGTGACCATGATTCTAGGATATTTTAATTTTGTCGCATCCATCAAAATGATAGAACTAGTGTTTATATATGTCTTAATCTGAGAGACAAATATTTGTTACCCACAAAAATCATATGAACCACTTATTTTGTAACTATTCATTTTGTAGAATTAAGTTCAGAAAAAACCGAAATCCGCAAGTAAACCAGATCTGGTGGTTGGTGACATTGAGAATTTAAGGCGCCTTCAATTTAGTCTAGACATATTATCTAGAATTGTTATCTAGAAGTAACTTTAGCATTCCTAGATTAAGAGAAGGAGGACTCACTTATAATAATTAGACATATGTTTTTTGATGCGTTGGATATAGGTATTGTCACCACCAAGCGGGAAGGAACTGTACAAGAATACCAACGTGACATACGGTCAGTTTGCGTTTACATCGAGCGAGCCTGGAGAATACTTGCTTTGTGTATCAATGCATCACGATCAGTCGCACCACACGCTCAATGGCTCTGCTCTTGTTAATATTGACTGGAAGATGGGTATCCAAACCAAAGATTGGGATTCTATTGCTAAGAAAGAAAAAATCGAGGCAAGTAGTCTTTAACTCTCACTCGTATAAATTATATGTTGTCGTAAACATAGTGTTTTTGTTTCCCATAACTCATACTCGCACATCATTTGAATCATATTTCAGTAGACTAAAGACCTCGGTGACATACATGTCTCTTGTAAGCAAAACATGTGTTGATGAATTACATTGTTTACAGGGAGTGGAGCTTCAACTTAAAAAATCAACAGAATTAGCGGGCGCTCTTAAGGCCAACCAAATTTATATGAAATACAGGTTATTAACTACTCTGTATATTAAAACTTTCTCTCGATATCGAGTACATTACATAAATTATTTGACAAATATAAAATCAAAATGGTGCAGGGAAGCATATTTGAGGGGAATGAACGAGAAGACTAACGAGAGGGTTCAGCACCTCACCGCCGTGTCTATATTAGTCTGCACTGCCGTTTCAATTCTTCAAGTTTGCTATCTCAAACGATACTTTCGCAAAAAGAAGTTTATCTAACTCATAAATAGATAACTATATCTTAGAAAAATTGAGATCTTTTGCCTTTTTGGGTTTAAAAATATTTAGTAGAAATATTTTTATTGAATTTGCAAACCTAGCTTTTATAGAGATATATGATGAATTTATTTGAAAAAAGACAATGATGGAAATAATTTAAAAAATATTTGTTAAAATTAAATTTACAAACCTTATAAAGAAGATATTGTCTAGTCAAAATTAAACGTAGATTCCTTGTAGAGTAGATACACCAACAACAACGGTTCATGCATAGACATTTGTTCATCACATCCTACAAGCTCATCACTGTCTTAAAACATCATCTTGGTTAATAACCTTAAACTTGACTCTATCTCTCTCTATTTCACAATTAATGGAGATCTCACCAGTACTATTCATTGGATTGATTTGCCTCGTAGGCAGTGGCTCTCTCTTTCCGATTGTGGAGGCGATATGGTTAAACGTCCCAGATTCGGGAAGGAGATGCATCTCCGAAGAGATCCAAGCCAAGGCGATTGTCATCGCGGATTTTGTGTGCGTCGAACAAGATAACTATGCATTGGGTTATACGTTGGATATTTGGGTATGTATGTAATGTGTACACCATCAATTTTCACAACCATATAGTTCATAGTCATTAACTTTTTTATGTTTGTGTGGTCAAACATAGTGTAGAAGATATCCTGTAAACAATATAATTATAACTAGTGTTTATGTCTCAATCAAAGAGAGAAATGATTGAGATCTCATGATAAGAATAAATCAAATATAATCGAGATTGAATACATAGATCTTTACCTTGTGATAGATATGAAAAAAAATTAATATCAATTTGTTACCCACAAAAATCTTATAATCCATCTACATTTTGGTATTACCAAGAAAATTTGTATATAAGGATTAAGTTTGTCCATTGTTCATTGAAAAGGCTGAAATTAGTGAATTAAAAATCTGATCTGGTGATTATAGCTATTAGTATGATTGAAAAAAATTAAGGCTTTGCTTTAGAAATGGTATCACTAACTTTAACATTCAATGATTAAGAGAAAGAGGACTCACTCATAATCAACTATGTTTTTTTTGATGCGTTGGTAGGTAACGTCACCATACGGGAAGGAACTGTACAAGAATACGAATGTGACATATGGTACCTTCGCGTTTACCTCGAGCGAGCCTGGAGAATACGTTGCTTGTGTATCGATACATCATGATCAGTCGCATCACTCACTCACTGGCCCTGCTATCGTTAGTATGAACTGGAAGACGGGTATCGCAGCCAAAGATTGGGATTCTATTGCTAAGAAAGAAAAGATCGAGGCAAGTTCCTATAGCTCCCAATAATATCAATTACAATGTTGTAAATTACGTCTTTCTGACTTTCTACAATTCATACGCGCAAATTATATTTGAATTGCAATTCACTAGACTAAAGAGTTGGGTCAAATACATGTCTTTGATACAAAACATGTGTTAATGAAATATATTGTTCACAGGGTGTGGAGCTTCAACTTCGAAAATCTACAGAATTAGCGGGTGCTATTAAGGCCAACCAAATCTATATAAAATACAGGTTACCCGCTTTTTTTTTAACTTATTAGAACTTTCTCTTGATATGAAATATTTTACAAACTTATAAGACTTAATTTGATAATAAATAAAACAAAAAATGGAGCAGGGAGGCACATATGAGGGATATGAACGAGAAGACTAACAAGAGGGTTGAGCAGCTAGCCTTTGTTTCTGCAGGAGTCACCATTTTCGCTGTCGGTTTTCAGATTTGCTATCTCAGACGCTACTTCCGCAAAAAGAAGCTTATCTAACTTATATGATCCTATATGATCTTGGAAAATTTGCAATCTTGTGACTGTTTTGGGTGTAACTAGCTATCTTATTACGCATTATTATGAACAACACTCATTAAAATCATGGACTATTATTTTTTTAGACTTCGGTCTATTCTTTGATAACATCTAAAAATTATTAAATCTCCATTAAACATCATTAGTGACATCATTAGTGTTTTCGGAATTTTTAGGATATATTTTAAAAAACACAATTCCACGTGTCAGTTTATAATTCGCTGGATGATGCAATTAAACGAAATCCCTTTATCAACGAATCACAATTATTTTCTTCCTCAAAGCCCATCAAAGTCAAAGTACAGACAGAACAGAAGTAGTTCTTACTTGTCCCACACGTGTAAAACGAAGATTCGTATAAAATCTCCGCGTTCGAACTTTAACACACGCGCATCTCAAAGCGCGTGTAACTAACATCATCCAGAGATTTCATTAAGTAAATTTCGTCAACGTCGTCTTCTTCTTCATTAAGTCTTTTCAGAATTCTCCAGAAACGTTTTGAGAGAAGAAGAAATTTCAACCCTCAAACGATGACTGAATCAACATCAGTGACTGTTCATCCACCGGAGATGCATGATCTGAACCCTAATCTTTTACCGGATTCCGCTGCGATCTCTATTCCTCCGTTAGATCCTGTTTTCTTATCGAATTCCGATCCGTTTTCGATGGAGAATCCGATCTCCGATCTCGACATCTTACTCGATGATGACAACAACAGAGATTTCTCCGATTTCGATTTTTCTGATGATTTTTTCAATTTTACCTTCGACGCGGATGATGAACCCATGGTGACGATCCCTGAAGATATTGGAAATTCGGATTCACCGAATGTCGATGGAGGCTCAGAGGGAAGATCTGATTCGGTTCATTCTCAGGTATCGTCTCAAGGCTCGAAGAATTTTGTGTCCTCCCCTGAATCGAGCGATTTAGGGGTTGAGAAGAAATCTCCTGTTAGCAAGAGGAAGAAGGAGAAGGGAGATTCCGTAGGCGAATTCAGGAGCAGGAAGTTTCAAAAGTCTGATGAGAAATCAGTTGCTACAAACGATGATGATGATGATGAGAAGAAGAAGACGAGGCTGATTAGGAACCGGGAGAGTGCTCAGCTTTCGAGGTTGAGGAAGAAGCAATACGTTGAGGAGCTTCAAGGGAAAGTGAAAAGTATGCATTCCACCATTGCTGAATTGAATGGTAAGATTTCTTATGTTATGGCTGAGAATGCTGCGTTAAGGCAACAGATGGCTGCTGCTTCTGGTGGTGTTCCTATGAATCCTTATATGGCTGGACCGCCTTTACCGTATCAGTGGATGCCGTATCCGCCTTATGCTGTTAGAGGTTATGGATCACAGACTCCATTGGTTCCTATTCCTAAGTTGAAACCCAAGCCTGCTTCGAGTTGTAGACCGAAGAAGCCTGAGAGTAAGAAGGAGGGTAACAGTAAGGTCAAGAAGGTTGCGAGTATTAGTTTTATTGGAATTGTATTCTTTATCTTCTTGTTTGGTAGTTTGGTTCCGTTTATGAATGTAAATTATGGAGGTGAGAGTGGAAGCTTTGGTAGTTTGTCTAGTTATGAGGGTCGCCGGAATTACGATGAACATAAAGGGAAGGTTCTTATGGTTGGTGATGGTTCTGATGTTAGGAGAGAAAGTGGAAATGTCCATTCTAGTAGTAGGAGTCATGGTGAGAGAGATAGTTGTGGAGGAGTAGATTATAATGGTAATCCGAAAGTAAAAGGACGAACAAGTCCACTGAGTAATTCCAGTGAGCCTCTCTTTGCTTCTCTCTATGTCCCAAGAAATGATGGGCTTGTGAAGATTGACGGGAACTTGATAATTCATTCTGTTTTGGCGAGCGAGAAAGCAATGGCTTTTGCAAAGAAGAATATCTCTGAGACAGTGAAAAGTAAAGAAGATGATATGAAAATTCCAGGTGCATTGTCTTCTGCATTAGCTGTCCCTGAGGGCAGAGGAAATGGGGCAATGCTTTCTCAGTCAAGAGCTCTCTCTTCTGGTTCGCCCGAGGGGAAAAGACTTCACCAATGGTTTCATGAAGGTGGCTCAGGTAATTCTGGTGCTCTTTGTAGTTAGTTCTATACTAAGCAGAATGATCCGGAGTTAGCCCTTTACTGTATTATCTCTTGCAGGGACACTAATGGATTATAGCATGTGCACCGAGGTTTTCCAGTTCGACATTGCTCCCGGTGCTATAGTCCCATCAGCAGTCTCCAACATTACACAGGAGCATCTCCAAAATGTCACCACCCAAGACAAGAGAATGAAGAACCGTAGAATTCTTGAGAAGCTTCCTGTTTCACTTGTGGCTTCTGAGCTCAACAAAACTGGACCACAGCCTAGCAAAGACACTCAAAACAAGAGCTTCCATGAGAACACTCATAACAAACCCACATCATCATCATCCATGGTTGTCTCAGTGTTGCTTGATCCGAGAGAGGTTGCTGACCCTGAAACAGACGGGCTCATGCCCCCAAAACCAAAATCACTTTCCCGGATCTTCGTGGTGGTGCTTCTTGATAGTGTCAAGTATGTTACTTACTCGTGTGTTCTTCCCAGGTCGGGTCTCCATCTTGTGGCCACCTGATCCGACTTACTCATCTTGACTCCTAGTAGAAGAACCTTGACTTGTTTATACATAGACCTTTTTGACTTTTTTGCCTGTGTTGTAAACTCTGTTTTAAAGGTTTTGGTTTCTAATTCGAGAGAACCTTAGAAGTGAAATGTGCTTTAGTTTGGGCATTGCCTCCTTCCTTATGGTGACTTTATGCCGGAAAAAAAATACATCTGACGACTATTGAACTTTATATTACTAGATATAATATACAAAAGAGGCTCTTAGAGCATGTATTTCAGGATTCAAGTAGAAGGCTGCACCCTTTTGTGCAGCTACATTCTATAACAACTCCATATGAATTCATTTTTATACACTTAAGCTTCGAGTATTCAGTTGAGGGAGAGGAGGTTTTGATACATTTTACTAGACATGTTAATGTCGTTATTGATGAAGCCCGGCCGCTATCAGCATGAGTAGGACAATCCATGGTATAGCTGGTGAAACCATATTAGCTGCAGCAGAAAATATAAAGGAAAAGCCATTTGATTAGAAATGTGATACATTTAGCTAGGTGTGATAACTTTTGTATATAGCAACTTACATGAAGAGGACTGCAGTTGAGGATTAGTAACTTCGTTTGCATGCGGTGCACTTGATTTGGTTATATGCGGTTGAGCACTTGGCCTAGTTACAGGCGGTTGAGCACTTGGTTTAGTTACAGGCGGTTGAGCACTTGGTTTAGCAAATACCACATGTGGTAGAGGCGCAGAGACTGGAACTATATGAGACCTTGCAGCAGGAATCGGGCTCGGTGAATGCAGCTGATGACGCGGTGGCAGAGCAGAATAGCGAGGAGATCGATATGATGCAGGAGATGGACAAGGAGCCGAAGTAGGTGTAGACGAGAAATGCAAGTGTTTATCCCTGAAATGTACTCTCTGTCCTCTTCTTTTCCCTGAGTTGCGTGGTGGAGGTGCCAAAGGAGCTCTTGTAGGACTTCTCTGTGGAACAGGAGAGGCCACAGGTGAAACCTTGGGAGCCATATTTGGGCTAAGATGATGGTGGTGGTGGTGGTGGTGATGATGGTTGTGGTGGTGGTGATGGTGGTGGTGATGGTGGTGATGATGGTGATGGTGGTGGTTGGGATGAGGAAGAGGTGAGGGTGATGGAGATTTGGAGCTACTATCAGTGCTGTTTGGCAAAAAAGATGAAAGACGAACTTGCTTGACCTTACCAAATATGGTATTATTCAGGCCGAGATTTTTCGAGCGTGAACCTGTGATGGTATCAGTCAGTTGTTTCAACCTTGGGTTTGGATTTGAAGTCCCAACTCTCAGCAGAACCGATGAGTGAACAGTGGTAGGAGGAGACACGGTCGAGCCATCTGGATTCGACAAGCTTACATACAAATTCTGCATACAGACAAAATCCGTGTTAAGAACAATCTAACTTGAGCATGCATCACACCAGCTAATGTACATCACTTAAAAATAATTAAAAAGTTGAGAAAAGGGAAATTTATAGTAGAAGAGACAAACCTCGTACGGTGCAAGATTCAGCCCATTCTTTAGTTGACTAGCAAGGGTATTGAAGTTTATTTGTATCTGATGAATAGAGTAGTTTAGGGTAAAGTTGAAAACTAGCTTGAATTTCTGAAGAGGGAAAACACTTTGCGGTGGAATCACAGTGATTCCTCCAGGAAACTTTAAGACTTCAAATTGGAAGGTTTCCCCAAACAAGGATTTTGTAAGCTGAAGAGTGGATTGATTTACGAGCACCGATTCAAACATCTCTTTTATAGAACTCAAGGACAGGGGTAACATCTCTCGGTATGCCGTTTCATGGTCGATGCCAAACACAACCTTTGTAATGTTCGATCCATCAGACGGTTCAATGGCCAGAATTGTTACCTGTTGTTCATATAAACCAGGTTGGGTCAGAAGAGAACCGAGATTATAAGTGGAATCAGAAATTATCTAATAAGGCAAAGATGGAACCTCATACATTGATGGAGATATAACTCATTTCTTGAAAGATGTCACTCTTAAGCTGCAAAAGATTTTCATTAACAAAAGAAGCCGGTCTATTGATGCTAAAACTGGCTACTATAGCATGACCTGCATAAATAGTGAATGCTAAAAGTGAGAAACAATCAACAAGAAGGAACCCAAATATCTCAAGTAGTCATTAATGTTATCTATGACCCAAAAAATGGAGGCCTAAAACTTAACAATCATCACTTCATTATCTCCTTTTCCTTCTTATGTTTACTAGTCAACTAAAATTTACAGGGATCTCTAGTGAAAGTCAAGACCGAATCACTTGAACTATTGATAAAAGAACACAGAGATATGAACATGCATCACTCTTATCTCAATAAGTAACAGCTTCTACTTACCATGCATCAACCAGAATTGGCACCAAAATATTTAACTTATACAAGCAACTCTAATCTATCTTTTTTTTGTCAACCATCTCTAATCTATCAAAACAACCATCGACAATACAACTTCCGAACCAAAAACTGATGAAACAGTCAAATTAGTAAATTCATTTCTCCTATTGACTCATCCCTGACTAGCACCACACACAGTCAAATTAGCAAATTCAAGACAGAGAGGTGAAACATAGACTCAAATCAGTATTCAAGCTAGAGTAGTAAATTTATAGTCCAAAGAGTAAACTTTTCTCAGTATCATTATCCCGAGGCAAATCAAGCCAGAAAGTGGAATTACCAAATTGAGGACACATAGCTTTTAGCCCACAAAATCAACATTGTTACACGAATTAAGCAACCCAACCAAATTTGAGTACACATAACAGAAACATCTCAGATTACCTCTAAATCTCGGATCAAGACTCGAATCCTCACGATCCAACGAAAACGGAAGCAACAAAAACAAAGCCGAAAGAAACAAGGACACAGAGAGAATCAACACGAAGATACACTTAAACCCAACAAAACTCGAGACCCCTTTACAACAACCACACCGTGTAACATTCCTCCTCTCCGTCGAATCTCCGGCAGCTTCTTCGCCGCCGGTACGGAGACTCCTCCCATCATCCTCGGCTTTACCCATTACGACGACAAGGCTTCAACAACGAGAAAACCCACCATCTCCATTGGTGGGTACACCCATCATCAAACCTCCTTCTTCTTCTTCAACAGCTCAACAAACCCAAAAAAACCCTAATTCACCAAATTGAAAACGAGAGCTAATACTACTACACACACACAAGCCCAGAGAAATGAAGAATTTTTCACAAAAGGGCCACTCAAATTTAGGATTTGAAAATCGAAATCGAGGTTTTGGATTACGCAAAACGGAGAGAGTGAAGTGAATTTTTTTTCTGATTTCGGATTCTTATAAAAATTGTATTTTTAGGGACGAGAAAAGGATTGTGTGAGGGTTTTCTGTGTACAGTACTATTTATCGAACAAATCGTATAATTTTTTTGTTTAAGGTCAGTTTAATTTCCACATATATATTTCCTTACCTCACTTTTATATTTTTAGATTTATGTTAATTAATAATATTACAAGTTGGGAAGATTTAAAAAAGAAATGTTAGAGTTGGTCGTTTTGGGTAAGACCACCGACAGAGAAAGAGTGTTGAAGAGTTCGAACTACCATGACCAATGGATAAATTTCTTTATAAAAATATTGAGTTACAGAAAATTATAACATTCTTGGTAGTGACTGTTGTTTCATCAAAAAAAATAAGAAGAAAAAATGATTAAAATAATTGTTCAGATGTAAGTAAGATTCAGTATTTTCGTCTTCTGGTTGAAGATTGAATTTTTTTTTTTGGAGGTAGTAACCAATACAAAATGTGTTGTTGAAATCATTTGGAAAAATATTTTTCATTTGCAATTGAATATCTTATTTGAGTAATTAAATATTTTCGTGTAAGCAGTTTATCTATGTGATATCTTTGTGTTAATATTTTTATATTGAAATCGAAAATATATCCCAAAAGTTATTTTCGGAATTTGGATATCAAGATTATTATATTTTAAATTGAATAGTTTTGCTAATCTCCGTAAAAGACATGTAATTCGTAAAATTATTGGGTTTATCGGCAAAATTACAAATTTTATTTGGTAATTATTATGTTTAACTTAAATCAGTTTACTTATGAGATACATCTATTTCATAAAAAAAAATTTTTTTAAAAAAAATCATATATTGAATCAAAGAATTTTATATTAAATAATTTTGTCATTTGGCAGTGACGACTTTCCTGAAATGGCACGTAATCTGTAATTCCGGCATGACTAATGAGTCTAAAAGACGTTATGGAAATAAATGCGTTTGTCGAGTACATCGTGTCGAAATGGCAATGACATTTGTACGGTTTGGCGAGATATGCGGATTCCGTCCCATAAGACAGTTAAACCGTGTACGACATTGCTAACTTTAGTATTTTTTCTATATTATCCATATATGATTTCAATAGAGAAAAATATAACAAATATGTAAAATGGTAAAAAGTTGAATTTCATATGTATTATTTTGTTACTAGAGTTTATCTGAATTTTTTTGGCATTGTTAGCCCCTGGATGTTTATTTTATAAGAGAAGTACCTTTTTAATTATTTCTTTGATGATACTCATGCAAAACTATGAAAACATACAACATATATATATATATATATATATATATATATTATGATCTTTATCAAAGAAAGATCTGATTTAGTCTGGCTACATTGTGAACAAAATTGTGTCATGTACTACTATTTACTAGTGACACACTAGCACCAATTCATATTGTGATTCCAAATTTTTTGGTACAATAACAATATATATTCTACACATTACACAAAGCTACAAAACCCTTTGTACATCAACATATTTAAACCAACGATCTTTGACCAAAAAAAATAAAAAAAAAACCAACGATCTACCTTTGAAAGGGAAAATTAAATCATATATATGTTACATGAATTGGGATAGAAGCATCTTAATGAAGAGGTGATTCATTGTGGTTTGGGGCCGAACCAGATGAGCTAAACGGCCACAAATACAACAAAGGACTTTTCCGACCATTGTTACGGTTTTGTGGCAGTTCTTTGCGGCATACGGGGCAAGAATTATGCTGGAGTAACCACATGACTATACATTCTGAATGGTAGATATGTTTACACGGCATCTTTCTTGCAACCGATCCAATTTCAAATCGGTCTTGGCAAACTGGACAACATGGATCCAAACTAAGATGCTTCTGTCGGATTTTTGTCTTTGGCAATGAGTTTATAGTGTTTGGTGAAGCCGGAGGAGGACCACGGCGGTCTTGTGCTGAGAGCCGGTTAAATAACTCTTGAAAACTTAGCTGATTTTCGAGAATTGTTCTTCTGTTGTTGCGACGATTACGAGCTTCTTCAATGGCAAATCCGAAGAGATCAAAAGGACTTAGTTCCACATTCTCATAGAGTTTTTCAAGAATGGTGTTACCACAGTGAATGCAAGCTCTTCCTCTTGTGCCTTCTCCTTGAAGACGGATTCCTCGCCTACAAGTATTACACCAATGTGTGTTTTTTCGCCTAGTCATGGATCTGCAAAACAAGAGATTCTTTCTCATCAAATCGTTGTCAAGGACCTTTTAAAACCAAAAGATTAAATCATCCACCATGCCTAAGATCACAAATCCTAATTATGATGTTAGGAAAGAAACTAAATATGTATGTATAATAGCATCCTGGTCGAAGTCATTATGGGCCAAAAGTCCGAGACGTTAGTGATAAAAAATCAAAATGTAAGGTAAGCCCAAAACAGCATGTCCAAAACTGAAAGGCAACATAATCAAGAAACGCAAGAAAATCTTCTTAACCTTTTACAAATGTAATTTTATCAAGTTTGTAAAATTCATGTAAAATGTAGCCACACTAGAATCTGATACATAGATACTACTTTTTTTTCTCTCTCTACTGTCCAGCACAAAACAAATCTCTAAGTTTGTTTATGCAGAGTATATGCGGGNAATAAAAAAAAAAAAAAAAAAAAAAACTGAAGTTATAGACTTATTGTAGCTGAGATTTAAAGATCCACAATTGATATTTTGAACTTAGCAAAGACAAGAAAATCGATAAGAAAGCCTTAACAATCCAAATCAAAGATTTGCTTATAATAAAGAAACAAGATCCAAGGTCAAAGATAAAGATTAAGCTATGGGAGCAAAAACGATAAGTTGTGATTGGTGAAACAGAGCAAATCCAATCTCACATACCTTGATGAAATGGATCGATTTGAGAAAATTTGTGAATCTCAAAGTTGCCAAAGAAGAAAAAGAAAAAGAAAGAAAGGGAAATATGTGGAAGAAGACGAAAAGTCATTCACGTAAAACAGAGTTAATTGACAAGGGAAGGTGACAGACCGCTTCTTTAACGGGACCATGCGTGATGTGGCCGACGTTGAACACAAAGAGTCAAAGCTATTATCTCAAACCATGAAATTAATATTTTGTGGAAATTTACATACAAAAACATGTTCCATATCAAGAAACATTAATGACTGCTTTTCTTTTTTTTTTTTTTTGGTCAAACCACATTGTATTAAACCTTAGAAGAGAATTACAAGTGAAG
>OVAF01001156.1:0-25201 GCA_900406245.1 Odontarrhena argentea | reverse complement strand
TATCCAAGGTATTTCCGAGCCCACTTGATCACCCTTACTCTCCAGATGTTGGCGAAGAAACCAATGAAGATTAACTGGGAGGGACCCTGCGAAACTAACCTTGTTTAAGGTGGAGGTGGGTCACAAGAAAATTTCATGGACTTCACAAAATGACAGCTTATTTTTTTTTATTAGTTTTTGTTCCTAGTAATTTATTTGTGTGTTTTTTTCTCTAAATTCTAGTATAACAAAAACTGTCGTAATAATGTAATATACAGTATTTGATTTTTATAAATATATGCCAAACGGTATATATGTCAAATTAATCATAATTAAGTTATATTTGTATCACATTAGAATTTTTTTTTTTTTTAAAACCCAAAATTATTTCCATTAACCTGTATTAATTTTCAGAATTTACATAATTTGAAAAGTGAATCTCTTACTTAAGCCCCAAAAAGAAGTACTAGTGAAAATTTGCCAAAACAAGGAAATGACCATTAACCAACATATTTTGGCTTATTCGATTTTATTTTATGTTTTTTTTTAGAATGAACAGGTAAGCAAAAGTGGGAAAGAGAATAAAATCGGTGTTTGGTTAAGATTTTGTGGTGCAAACACGTGAGTTGAGAATTCGTCACCGCGTGTGTAATGCCCGATACATGGCTTTTTCTAGAGCATAGATCTTAACGCCCATTTCTTAATTATATACGTAGTTAGTACTCTACATAAAGTTTCTAATATTTCATTATTATTTTTGGTTTTACTCTAATTTTTAAATTTGCAATTATGTATCCGTCCTAGGAGAGTATTCACACAGCTGTTTTTGTAATAAACAAACAAACAAAACGAAACAATGCATCGAGTCAAAAATCGACAAATACTGATAAGGACTAGTGATTAATTAATTAACTAGTTAATTATACCCAACAAATCTGAGAATTGAGAGGGCAGGGACACGTGGATTCTGCATTAGTCTCGAGGTACATATGACAATGAGACACATGATAAATAGCATCTCCATTGGTCATATGTTAGACATGTCTTCCCTAACAATAAAACAAAAATTTTAAATCATAAATAAAATTAGAGAAAATAGGAAATTGACACATGGAGACCCATATCTTAAAAGAGTTCTTAAGGGTTTTATTATGATATTTTTTCCTTCTCTCACTTCACAAATGTCTTCAATATATTAATAGAAAATATAATGATATCCTCCATTTATGTGCAGTGGAGATGGTCTTATAAGATTTGGTACCAAGTCGGCAAGTACTCGTAGCTAGCTAGTTAATTTGGTATCACATTCACAAGACCACATTTCACTCTCGAAATCATTAAATGGCTTTCATTATTGAAACCTACCCATCTTGTCCATTATTAAGGTATATATATTACTTTATGTTCAACATTTTATATCTGACAAAAAAAAAAAAAAAAAAATTCAACATTTGTTCTCACCCCATTGGATAAATTTAGTATAATACGCCTATGTTACGTTTCATAATATAGAAATGTTTAATGAATATCTTTGTTTTGATATATAATGTACTCTCTTTTCAAATTAATTGTCGTTTTGAGGTTAACTTTTTGTTTCAATTTTCCAACATTAGTTTTGGTTTAAAATATCAAATTTAATTTTGTGTTTTATGAAAAATATTTAAAGTTGATTTTTTTTTGTAGGGGTATGATCGAATTTTTAATATATATTAATAATTGTGAAACAACCTTAAACACCAAGTATGTTGGTTAGAGTGTTTTAGTTAAACTTTCAGTGATTTTTTGAATTAAAAAATATTCTTAATTTTGTGCTTTTAGGTGAAAGATCCAACCATTTGAAACCGTGTGATATAAAAAAGATACTAGACAAATTGATTCTATACTGAGAAAGCATATCCTTAATGTTTCCAACAAGAAAAAAAAAGAAAACATTAACTTAACAAGATAACTGTAATAGCATGGGCTCACCTAACTCAGTGGTCTGTCTAGTTTTAAAGCCTATTCATCTGGAGTGTATTCTTCTTAGTATGAGATCGATGACGTCTTTCTCTAACGAAAATCATCCAGAAGATGAGTGAGAACATTACTGCACCAGAGAGCGATGCGAGTCCCGCGTAAATCCACTGGCTAGTGATGCTAAGTCCAGGACAATTCTTAGTGGTTATGTCTCTAAATGTGTCGCGGACAAAGGTGCAATCAGCAATGCTAGCTAAGAATGGACCGTAATGGTCTAAAGTGAAACCGACGTTGATTGCTCCCATCATTTGGTCGTATGATGCTTGTGTTAATCTACCTTGTGTTATACATATTCCTTCTGCGTTCACTTGGCATATAAAGCCTTTGTACACCTATAACAAAAAATCATAAGAAGAGAGAAAATATGTTACCATTTCAATGTATATGCTTGGTGAGAATTTAAACGAAATGTTGATTTATGAATCATATATACATGAGTTTTGTGTAAGAAAATAATTCAGAGTTAATTAACATGATAATTATTAATATCCAAATCTTTCTTTGTTTTTCACATATCAAATATTTTATCTCTCTTTTTTAAGAATTTTAGAAAAAAAAGTTGATGAATTTGTCAAAATATAGCGAAGTAAAAAAAGAAAATCGGAATTTACATATACATCAAATTCTTTTTTCATGTTCTTTATGGAAAATCCAAAAAAATTAGATAAATAATCTGTATATTCATTTTTCACCTAGAGTTTTTTTTTTCCTGTTAATGGAAAACTATTTTAAAACATTTTTATGAATATATCCTATATATATACACAACTAGATCTAATGTTTTTAACAATTTATTTATAAATCATCATTTACCATTAACCTTGTTGTAAAGAAAGATAAGTTGTATGTACCTCAGACGCATTAGCTAGAAGAATTTCGTTAGGAGCACAAGGTTTCGGGTTGTTATTTTTGTCGAGCGGGTTACATAGAAGAGGCACGAACGGACCAGACTGGTTATGGTAGAAAGGCACATTTGGTGGGAACTCATGGTTACTCACATTAACCGTGTAGGCATTGGTCATATCAACAGCCGTAGAAGTCATGGTCTTGGTTATATCCAAAGTGTCTTTAATAGTTTTCTCGTCTACACATGGAAGAAGTTGGCTCAATGCTGAATCTGCCGCTGGATCGTGGACCCATTGATCCATAGCCATACATGTATCCGCAACCACACTGTTTTTAAGTAACATTATTAGTTAGTTTAATGAAAATAAGAAAGCTAATTTGATTCTTAATTGGATCAAGTGTTATTACTTGTGGAAGACGAGGAAGACGGCACTAAGGAGGATCGTGGCTGTGACGAGAATCCAACCGAGAATTACTAATCTGTTGATCAAGACATTAGTTATGACAAAGTGATTTGGATATATGCATGGTTGAATATATCGACTATAAAGAAGTCTATGTGTAACTCACATGTAAACAAGAACTCGCAATCCACAGAACGAAAACACTGTTTAAGAATCAAAAACATGTTAGCATTTGCAACAACATGAAAAACATGTGAGAAATGTTATCATTTTTTTTGAAACTTACAAAGGCCCAAAAATGCAATTGCGAGCATAACACCAGCGATCACATTCAACACATATCTCCTAAAGAACATTCGAAAAACGAATGAGTTGCATAATCAAACACATGATTAAATTTTGTAAACTAATTGATACTTACACAGGGTTAAGAGCTCCAGTAAGATAATGAATTGTCTGATTCGCGACACGGTCAGGGTAAGTGATGTTAGACAACTTGATCATATCATTGAAATGATCAATGTTACCTCTAAACTCAGGAGGAAACAAGTTTTTGCCATCGAGTTGAATATCTTTAGCGGCTTGAATCGAGTCCCATAAACTCGTAAGCTTACTCAAAACCCCAGTTGCTTGTGTCACAATGTACATAAACGTCTTCTCCACGCTACCGTAAAACTCGTTTTGTCCAGTGTACAACATCGCAGAACCAATCCTAAAGAATCAAAAGATCAAACTACTAATCAAGAATTTTGAGACTGATTAATGGTTTATAAATAAGAGAAAGTTACACTGCCGCGATGGTGAAGAGGATGAGGCAGACGAGAGAGAGAGTGTAGCAGACTGGAGAGTAGCCGTAGTGACGACGGCCACAACCGCAGCAGCAGCAACATAGGCATGAGCAGATTAAGAAGAGTCCGAGCAATACGAACCAGACTATTGCTATAACTATGAATGGAACCGTAGAAAATCCAACCGACTGTAACATAACATAAATAATAATAGTCATAAAATCAACTACAAAATAGTCTAATATCAAATTTGTATTCAGTTGAATTTTGACCCGATACTATCGATTGTTACATGATTAACCTCAAAACCTTTACTACCATCATATTTTAGTTATTTTGAGTTTTGCCCATCACTACTAGTTATTACTTTACTCGCCCTAAAACTCGCTTATTGGTCTAGAAAATGAACTTAGACAGGCAATTGTTACGTCCTTAGTATTTTTTCTTTATTAAATTTTGGCCATATACTATCTCTTGTTACAAAATATACTCAGAAACCAAAATTCATAGCTTAAACGCATCAAAGTTATTAGCAGAAAACAAAAATGAAGGGTTTTGAGGTATTTTTTTTTAATGATCAATTCACCTAAAAAAAGTTGGTTTGAAATTGACATTTTCAATGTTAAAAATGAAAAATTGGAAAATAAGCGAATAGAGGACTCACGGCGATGTAATGAATATTGGTAACGTTCCAACCCTCGGTATAAATGTTGAAATGGTTAAGAGGATCCGGCCGCCGCGTCCGCTCGGCCGCTAACACTAATGATCCATTTGTTCCTTCGAGAATTTGCCTCCTTAATTCTAACCAAAAAAAAAAAAAAAACACCATCATTCTCTTAAAAGGTCGTAACAAATAAATATATTGTTTAGTTTTAAAAAATTTAGTCGGGTTTTAAAAGCCTGAGTATTGCATAAGAATTTCGTATGAACAAAAATAAGGAATGTGAAGAACCTTGAAATGAGGTTGAAGATGGAAGAAGTTGATGATGATGATATTTGTGACAAGAAGAAGAAACTCCATGGGACAAAGAAACTAAACTCAACGTGACAACAACTCCAACCACGGTGAGAAGACGCCGATGACAATGAAACGATGACGTTTCACTCTTGAAAAACATTTTTTTTTTATTGGTGTTCTCTGTTTTGTTTGTTTGGTTTTGGATTCTAATTTCTGAAAACACTAAAAAAGGGTTTAACTATCTATAATGCATCGATTAGAATCTTTAATTTTCTTCAGTAAATCAAGGAGAAAAGTAGATGAAACGATAGCTTTATTATTTTTACTCCCTGATTTAGATTATTTCGTTTTCAACCATTGGTATTCTTATTTTGTTTTAACCTCATTTTTGTTGCTATATTAATTACTCTTTTAAGAACTCTCATTGGCTGAGATTTAACTTTTATCTCTATATAAACTAAAAAAAAGAAATTAAAACTCCACGCGGTTTCTCGGATTAAATTACATCAGATTACACAATAAAATTATACTTTGACAAATGATGCAACAAATTTAGTAAAAACTTTCATTTACGCGTCAAAATTGATTGCACTTGAAGAAGAAACGGAAGACTGCATTAATATCCATACATTAATTCAGCTACTAGTCTTTTATCATTTTTTTTTTCGAAACGGAAAATTGCATTGATGATAGTCTGGTACCAATTCTCATGTTTTTAGTAAAATACGAAAACAAGAATAATGTAGTTGAATAAAAAGAAATAATATGCTCTAGCAGTATTAAAGTTTACATGAGTTCCCATGATAAATGCTTACAAAAAATATTTATATGTTTCCAAAAATAAGATTCACGATCTTATTATTTAGTTCAACATTAGTTCTTGATTCCGCCGCCTACACACAAATTTTTCTTTAGATATTTTCCATTTTATGTATTCGGTTTTCTTTCTTTTGTAAAGAGACATCATCAAATTCTCTTTGAAACTAACAATGTTTTGCAACACGAACCCACCTTTCTTCTGCAGTCCACATAGAAACCAATGATCCAAAATTACAGACTTACTAATCTAACTGTATTACATTAACCGGTACTGAGAAGAAGAATCAATAATATAATTTGTGCATTTCCACTTTGCCAAAGAGAATATTCATTTAACAAAAACTTCGGCACCAATACAAAAACATGCGAACCATACATCATTTTCGATCAAAGAAATCACAGATTATTCTACTTTCGACAGTTCTTCATCTTGTCAGAATTTTTCCCTAACTTTAATATTAAAAAAAGACTGACCACTACCATCATGACTGGATTTGCAAATCGAGAATCCTCCGAAGAAATCTGTAGATCCCCAAGTTTATTTGAACAAAAATGTAGAATGAGATCAATAGAAGAGAGAAACTCCAAGAAATTAAATCGTTCCCATTATAGGTTTATTTACTATCATTATGATTGCTTTAGGTATAGGGTGTATTGATAACAACAAAACATGGAGATGTACGTATGGTCATAAAAAATGGGTGTTGAGAGAGACTAAGATTTCATATGATTGAAACTTATGTATATCGTCCATTTGATAACTGCAAAAAAAGATGAAAAATAAATTTGTTTCACATAGAAAATAAGTATGATGACGTATCTTTTTAACTTCGTACCAAAAAAACGTATGATGACGTATCTCTGTCAATTTCTTCCAAACATATGTTAAAAAATAATCATTTTACATAAAAATATGATATATTGCAAACTGAAATCTCGTCTTATTCTTATTTGTGATTTATTTTCTGTTTATGATGTACAATATCAACACATCAAAATAGATGATCCAGATTTATATGCGTTGTGAAGAATATCTACAACATTGTAGCTTTATACACTTATTTAGTTAATCGTGATTTCTTTTTGTATACTCAACAGAGGGATCATGACCTCTAAACCACTCATTGTCAAATAAATGCGGCGGGTTTTTAAAGAAAGCTTTAATAAAATAAAGAACAAGCACACCACAATCAAACCCATTTATGTGTTGAGGGACGGTTACGGGAAGTTCAGACACAACCAAAGAATGTTTCCTTTTCAAGATATGTTGTTAAGTTTCTAAAATAGCTTGCACGTTGTGTACAAGAATTTTTGTAGTATGCTGAGGACCTACCACAAAATCAAGATGAATCACTCAAACAAATCTCGTTGTTTTAGATACAACTACAAGTATCAACGAGACGACCAATGAATTTTATTAAGATAAATTAATATGAATAAATAAGATCTGCTAAACAAATCTAAACCATTTCACCGGGGACCTGCAAACTTTAAAGGCCCCCATGTCCAATTTACCACTCTCAAATATTTATATTTACTGGCGTGAATGCCACACTTGAAAACATCACAAATATTCAGGTAAATTAACAAGTAAGAAAAGAAGAAGAAACAAAACAGTTTGCATAATCAAAATGAGCATTGTGAGAGACGTATTTGAGTACGTCCTTGATGTTGAGATTGAAGGTGATGCATATCGTCCTTTTGTTTGCAAAAACATGAAAAATATATTCATTTTACATAATAATTGTGATGACGTATCTTCGTGAATTTCTTCAAAATGTATGTTAAAAAATACAATATCATTTTACATAAAAATATGACAATTGAATTAAACTAAAATCTCGTCTTATTTTTAATTATAATTTATTTGCAGTATATGATATACAATATCTACACATCAAAGTAGATGATCAAGATTCATATGCCTTGTGAAGGACGTCCTACAACATTGTAGCTCTATAAATTCATTCAACTAATGGTGGTTTCTTTTGGTATATTGATATTTATCCAATTTTCCAAAAAAAAAAAAACTCCATGTCACTATCTTAAGGTTAAACAAAGACATTTGCCATAGTGGAAAAGTGATTCAGAACATATTCATAGTGGAAAATCAAGTTGATTCAAGATTTTGTACGAGTATTATACTTTCTTAGTTTATAAAAGAATTATGAAATTTCCTTTAAATAATTACACGATTTAATGACAAATACATAGACAAGTAAAATCATTATTAAATCTTAGTATTTTTTTTTTCAAAAATTTCGAATATAAATTTTTTTTTGGTCTGAAATTTCGAATACAATTAAAATCCTTAGTAGGTCAAAAAAAAAGAAGAAAAAAAACTCATTTGAAAATGGGTTTTAGAAATAAAATACTAGAATTACAAATGGTTCTTACACTAGTGGTCCCAATTTTAACTTGATTATCTATTTGACCAATTTTCATTTTCCGACATTTGGATCCAATTATGATAAAGTGGATATAAATGTTGTATTTGCTAATACAAGCTATTCCAATTACAAAATTTAAAACTTTAGGGTCAATTTGTAAAAAATGAATTAATCTCCAAAGGACCCATAAATGCAAAAGACCTAAAAGTCACTGACTCACTGTATCAGGTGACCGAGAGACCAAAAAAAAGACGATTATCTTTGAAATGGCGGCGACGACGGCTTTACAGACGAATCTCCGGCCGGTCAAAGTTCCGGCGACGTTCAGAGCATTCACCAAACAACCATACGCACCGTTTAGAGTACGTTGCGCTGTGGCTTCTTCCGGGAAGAAACGATACAACATCACTCTTCTTCCTGGTGATGGAATCGGTCCTGAAGTTATCTCCATCGCTAAAAATGTGCTTCAACAAGCTGGATCTCTTGAAGGTTCGGCTCTCTTTTGTTCTCGTTCTCTAATTTTGGAACTTGAAATGGTGGTACTGAAAGGAATAGGATGAAGTGAGAATTGCAATTTGAGAGATTTTGGGATTCTTTGTTTCATTGTGTATGTGTTGTGTGTATTTAGGATTGGAATTTAGTTTCCAGGAGATGCCAATAGGAGGAGCTGCTTTGGATTTGGTTGGTGTGCCATTGCCTGAGGAGACCCTCTCGGCTGCGAAAGAAGCAGATGCAGTACTTCTTGGAGCCATTGGAGGGTTGGTTCTGATTTCTGTTTCTGTGCTTGCTTCTTTTGGAGATTCAAAAGTTTCATTCTGATTAGGTTGGGATGATTTCAGGTACAAATGGGATAAGAATGAAAACAATCTGAAGCCTGAGAAAGGGTTACTTAAGCTTCGGGCAGGTCTTAAAGTCTTTGCGAATCTGAGACCTGCTACGGTTCTGCCTCAGGTAATTATCGTCTTTTTTAATCACATGTAACATGTGTGGAACTCAATTTTTCAGTTTATGATCAGTTAGTGGATGCTTCGACCTTGAAGAGAGAGGTAGCAGAAGGTGTTGATCTGATGGTTGTAAGGGAACTTACAGGAGGTCAGTTTAATTTTGTTTTTCTTGTTCTGTAGTGGGGCAGTTTTTTACGATGTGCATATCTCATGGAAACAGGTATTTACTTTGGAGAGCCAAGAGGCATAAGGACCAATGAAAATGGTGAGGAAATTGGCTATAATACTGAGATTTATGCTGCTCACGAGGTACTCTTTTGAAGTTTTGGTGCAGTTTTTTTCAGACTGATTAGCTATTAATAACCTCATTCTCTCGTTGATAAGGTACTATGGACATTTGTATTAACTCATTTCTTATGTTCCTAGATTGATAGAATTGCTCGTGTTGCTTTCGAGACTGCTCGGAAAAGACGTGGCAAGCTGTGTTCTGTCGACAAGGCTAATGTTTTGGATGTATGGTTGATAATTTCATTCGTCTTGAAATGTTTTCCTCTCTCTGTTTTCTTACGTAGCGCATATAAAAGCTAGTTCAAATATTTTCTGCAGGCCTCAATTTTGTGGAGGAGACGAGTAACAGCATTAGCCTCTGAATATCCTGATGTTGAGCTGTCACATATGTACGTCGACAATGCTGCAATGCAGCTTGTTCGTGACCCAAAACAGGTATGTGTATTTGCTAAACTAGTAAGCAATAATGATTGTGTAAATCCCTATAATGTTTTGATTCTTTAATATATGCAGTTTGACACCATCGTCACAAACAACATTTTTGGCGATATATTATCAGACGAAGCTTCAATGATCACAGGAAGCATAGGAATGCTTCCATCAGCTAGTCTCAGTGATTCGGTATGAGTACAAAATAAACCGATCTTTCAGTGCGCAACAATATAATCACACCTGAACGTAATCCTGTCATGTTTTAATACAGGGACCTGGAGTCTTTGAACCTATTCATGGTTCTGCACCTGATATTGCTGGACAGGTTTGACTCATTATTCAAATAAATGCAGCTTGCTTTCCTAATATCAAACGAAAAAATTAAAACTTCTCAACTCTTTGGATTTGCAGGATAAGGCAAACCCATTGGCCACCATTCTCAGTGCCGCAATGCTTCTGAAATACGGACTTGGAGAAGAAAAAGCAGCTAAGAGAATTGAAGACGCGGTGTTGGCTGCTCTGAACAAAGGATTAAGAACTGGAGACATCTACTCTGCCGGAACTGTACTTTCTTTTGAACCATTCTTATTTATACTTTGTGTGTCGGTTTCTTAGCGACAAACAAACAATACTAATGTCTTTGTCTTTTTGTTTTTCAGAAACTGGTGGGGTGCAAGGAGATGGGAGAGGAGGTTCTGAAGTCAGTAGACTCCCAAGTTCCAGCTTCTATTTAAGTAATCATCTGTACAACTTTTGAGAGATAAATTCAAAATTACGAAGAGATTGTTTGTTTCCCAACAATAATATAACTTTAATAAGTGTTGTACCCATGTCTGTGAGACTGGGACTGTATGTTAAATCATTGGAGGGACTGATTTGATCAATTTCAAACTTTAGCCTTCTTTCTGTAAATTAAATATTCTATTTGAGTTAATGACGTGTTAGAGTCTCATTGGATAATAAATATTTGACCGGCAAAAGATCTCTATTTCGTCGCCGTCGTAAATGCAAACGAAGCTTGTGTGATTTCTTTGGCGGCAAAGAGTAGTTGTAGAAGAAGAAGAAGAAGATGCCTTCAACTTCAACCATAATCGCCGGTGAAGAATCAGTCGTAGCTCCGGTGGCGAGTGTTTCCGGTGAATCGTCTCTCTCCGATATGACTCAGACGACTGTTCATTTTTCCTCTGGAAACCCTAGAATCGGGGAGACTCGCGGCGTCATGCATCTGTTTTCCGATGATTCCGTTTCTTCGTCTTCATCTTCCTCCTCGAATCTCCCTGTAAGATTCCTTTCTTCGCTTTTTCGTTTGTTTGCATCGATTTTCCGTCGGGATCATCTTACTGAATCTGGAAATGTTTTGGTGTGGTTTAGATTGGGAGGAATCCTCTTGTTTGCGTTCTCGGAGTGCCGAATCATATGACGTATGCAGATTTTTGCCAGTTTTGTGGCTCTTTCATTCAGCTTATACTGGAAATGCGAACTGTGAGGTAAGGAAATGAAAACTCAATCAGGAAATCAAATTCTCTTCAAGGCATTTGTAGATTCTTCTTTTGCTAAATTGTGATTTCGTTTAGGTTTCTGATAGTATAGAACACTGGGTTAATCATCAAAAGCTGTGTTCTATTTCGTTCTGAGTTGTATACCCTGGATAGGAAATGAGGAGTTAATTTGCTTCTGGCTTTTGATCTTTAACAGGAATGATGGGATTGAAAATAAATACAGCATTTTGATAAGGTTCGATAGTCAGGAATCTACTGATACATTCTACCAGCATTTTAGAGGGAAACGATTCAATTCTCTAGAGGTATAATTTTGTTTAAGTCACTCTATGTCAGATATATATTTACATTGTATATTTCGGGTTGATTAGCTGCTGCTGATTCTGTGCAGGAAGATGTCTGTCGTCTGCTCTACACTCTGGATGTTCAGTTTACCGGTTACAGTGGGTCTATCGACCATACACAACCGTCTTCTGCTGGCCCGATAGAGCAACCTACTTGCCCAGTTTGCCTTGGTATATTCTTAATCTGAATTATTCAAGTTTGTGCAGATATATGACTTAAACTAGCTATTGAAAGTGTAAAATTAGGTCTTGATATTAAGATTGACAGTATCTCCGGTGTCATGTATTGGCTACGTCTCGTTTATGCGTAATCTAAACCTTGTTTAATATATGCTCATGTGTCAGAGAGATTGGACCAAGACACAGGTGGCATTCTCACAACCATGTGCAATCATTCCTTCCATTGTTCATGTATTTCCAATTGGCCAGATTCTTCTTGCCCAGTAAGTTCTTTTATCATTTTTTCATACTGTTTAATTCTTGTGTCAATTTTCTTTATGTATCTTTATGTGGTGTTGTAATTCGTTTCCAGGTTTGCCGATATTGCCAGCAGCAACCTGAAAACTCAGTATGTTGTGTCTGCCAAACAACAGAAAATCTATGGATGTGTGTTATCTGCGGAGTTGTTGGCTGCGGAAGGTATGTATTGCTTTTCCTGCAATCAGCTAGGACATTTGTTCTTTCTCATCTGCCAAAGGTTAAACATTTCTCTCTGCTAAATGCTAATCGTAGGTACAAGGGAGGACATGCCAGAAGGCACTGGGAGGAGACAGAGCATTGCTATTCACTTGAGCTTGAAACACAGCGTGTTTGGGATTATGCTGGTGACAATTATGTTCACCGGCTTATTCAATCCAAAACTGACGGAAAGCTAGTGGAGTTGAATTCTCACGGTTCTCTGGACAAGGATGGTTGTGGAAGCTGTGAATACTCTGACAGTGGAATGACTGATGCTCTGTTGAACAGCAAAGTGGACATGGTACCGCTTATGTTTCATTATTTCCTAATCCGTTGAGCTTTAGAACTCTGAAGTTAATTTTGTTTTCCCTCATCATTTTTCATTTTTAAACTACAGATAATTAGTGAGTACAATGAACTTCTCCAGGCGCAACTAGAGAACCAAAAACAAGTAAGCACCTATACCATTTGCCTTCGGCGTCTCCATTACAACAACACTCTTGAAGTTTTCATTGTCTGATTCATAAAATCAAGTGATAATTCTGTTCACCAGAGAGACTAAAGACTTCTTTTTGTGTGTTTTTTTTCTTGTTTCCTCTCGTGTAGTATTTTGAAAAGTTGCTACAAAATGTAAAAGAGGAAACCGAACAGAAAGTCTCAGAAGCAGCGAGCAAAGCAATAGGCCAGAAACTGCAGAAGCTGCAAATTAGGCTTGACAGATGTATCAAAGAGAAGCAATTTCTTGAAGATGTGAGTATATAGCTTTTGTGTTCTCGATGACGTTTAACATATTGGTTCTAACAACGTTCCTACATTTCTGTAGAGGACTGACTTGTTGTTTTTGCATATGTAGTTGAACGAAAATCTTGTGAAAAATAAGGACGTATGGACCACCAAGATTACAGAAATGGAAGAAAGGTATTCACATTTATGACATACTTTGCATTAGGAATGTAGAATCGAGTCTTATTCTCCATTGATGAAACTTGGTTTCGATTTAGGGAAAAGAAGGCAGTTCAGGCAAAGGACCAAAAGATTCAGTTGTTAGAAGAACAGGTAATGAACACCGTGAGACACTGAGATATATTACAACCTACGTTTGTGGTTAGACTCAGTGTGTTGTTTTTCCACTTGCAGTTAGGGAAACTAATGTCCCAAATGGATGGTGAGAGTGAAGTCTCGGAGTCGAAAGAGATCAAGGATGATGCTACTGTCTTGCCCGTATCGAACAATACCTCTTCTTCCGGGCCTGAGAAAGCTGTACATGGAAGTAAAAAGAAGAGTAACAGAAGAAAAGGTTAAATCAACTAAATCCTTACAAGTTCGATATGGTCAAGCGCTCTGAATGTCTTAGATGTATGTCCTGTGTTGCTACAAGATATAAGAAAGAAACATTTGGGGGTGATTGTATTTGTATCAGTCTCATGGAGCTAAATCCTTCACTTCTGTCTATATAACAATCCTTCATAATTCAAAAGAATTATCATATTCGCCTGACTAAGTACACAGGAACCTGAAAATATATTATAGAAACAAAAAGAAAATATATTCTGTAGGAGCTCTTATCCGATAGTGAGTTAAAAGTGAAAATATATTATAGAAAAAAAAAAAAAAAATATTCTGTAGTAGATCTTATCCGATAGTGAGTTAAAAGTACCACCGTCCCTTTCCACATTCGTCTCTTTTCTAAATTCTGGAAACTTCTGTGATCACAACTTTCCACTTTCGCTTCTTCGACGTTTCCGGTGAGAATTTTTTCTCCGATAATGTTTTATAGCAAGATTAGTTTATCTATAAAGACGTTTGTGTTGTTAACAAATTTCATCGAATCATTGCTTGAGAAATGATCATTTCGAGATCTGATTAGTGTTTTGATCCCTGAATTACTTGCCTGATGCCTTTTCCTCTAGTCTCATTCCATCTTTTACTACTCTGAGATCCTCTTTGAAAAAGAGTTAACGCTTAATTTGTTTCTGGATATTTTCATCTCTATGTGGCTCTGTTAATCAGTATTGTTTTCATTGGGATTTGTATCTGGGCTGAGTATAATCTGTATGTGTTCCATTGAAGCTGTGTTGTGTTTGTGGACAATTTCTAATAAGTTTTGTCTTTGATCTTTTTGGTCACATAGACAATGGATGAATTACCAGACCAATTAGTTTGGGACATTCTCAAGAAGCTTCATACAACCAATGACAGAAACTCGGTTTCATTGTCATGCAAGCGTTTTTACGCGCTAGACAACCAGCAAAGATGTTTTCTGAGGGTTGGTTGCGGTTTAGTTCCTGCAAACGATGCAATGCTTTCTCTCTGCAGGAGGTTTCCGAATCTGTCCAAAGTCGAGATCGTATATTCGGGTTGGATGGCTAGACTAGGGAAACAACTTGATGATCAAGGCCTTCTTGCCTTGTCTACTAACTGTCATTCTCTCACTGATCTCACTCTTGAATACTGCAGTTTCATCACCGATGTTGGCATTCGTCATTTGTCGTTGTGTAAAGACCTCTCTTCGTTGAAGTTAGATTCCGCTTATGGAATCACTGGTTGTGGTGTGTTGTCACTTGCTGTGGGATGCAGGAAACTTAAGAGACTTCATCTCATTCGGTGTTTAAACGTGACAAGCGTTGAGTGGTTGGAGTATTTTGGAAATATTGAGACTTTAGAAGAACTCTGTATCGAGAATATCAGAGAGATTAGGGAAGGTGATTTGATCAAATTGGGAAATGGTTGGAGGAAGCTTCGAAGACTGCAGTTTGAGGTTAGCGCCAATGAAAGATACAACACGAGTAATCAAGTAGCCGTGGAACCATGGCGCAAACAGTTGGTTCCTTGTGAGAATCTGGTTGAGCTGAATCTTATGAATTGCATCACAGCTCCTGGTAGAGGGCTGGCTTGTGTCCTGAGAGAGTGTGCGAACTTAGAGAAACTTCATCTAGACATGTGTATCGGTGTTAGAGATTCGGATATTATAGCACTAGTCCAAAAAGCTAAACACCTCAGAAGCATCTTGCTCTCTGTTCCATCAGGTTTCACTATGGTTTTCCAAGACAACATCGCTTTTAGATTAACCGATAAAAGCCTCATTGCCATAGCTCAACATTGCTCAAAGCTCGAATCTTTCAAGCTCTATTTCTTAGACGGTGAATTTCCCTCGCTTCTCTCTTTCACCCTTCAAGGGCTAATAACACTGGTCCAGAAATGCCCGATCCGTGATCTTTCACTTTACAACGTATGTTCTTTCAACGACGTGGGCATGGAGGCTTTGTGTTCAGCTCGGAATCTAAAGACCTTAGAGCTAATCCATTGCCAGGAAGTGAGCGACGAAGGTTTGGTCCATGTGAGTCAGTTTCCTTCACTCACTGTGTTGAAATTGTGGATGTGTTTAGGAGTCACAGACGATGGATTAAGACCACTTTTCGGATCAAAGAAGTTAGAGTTGCTTGAGGTTAAAGATTGTCCTCAGGTTTCAAGAAGAGGTGTTCATTGTGCTGCAAAGTCTGTATCTTTCAGGCAAGACTTGTCATGGATGTATTAACATCTTATTTCTCTCTTCATATGTAACACATACTATAATAATGTATAATTTCTAAAATTACCAAAATTTCTAGAAATACCCGTTCCGAATTCACCATCACCTAAATTTGTAAGAGTTTGAGTCATAAATAAGTTATCCAAATTATCCGAACATATTATATTACTTGAATTTCTCTATTCATTTCTTCATCAAAAATACTTTGAAAATTATTTTATAATATCCGGATTACCCTTTCTCATTGTTTTGATATTATATATTAACCTGAGTTCAAATCGAGATAGAGACAATAACAATATTACCATAAACCGTTGATTCACTGTTTCTGTTCCGAAATTGACACCCCTCTAAACAAAGTTTATGACTAAACATTAATGTCAACGCAAAAGTCTTCTCAATCCACATGCACAATTATTGTCATAAAAGATTCCAAGATAAAATTATTCTCAAATAGTCAAATGTAATAATAGTACAAGAATAATCTAAGAGAAAATGAAGTTTCAATAAACTATCTACAATGAGTACGTAATAATGCCTCACTTAACAAAGCCTAAAAACAGAGAGACTTTGTCAACTTTGTCAACCATATCCATCTATATTTATACCAATCTAAAACTCTCTCACCTTATCTCAAACCAAAATCATTCTTCTTACAAAATATAAGAGATGTGGACCATTTCAGAATCGTGTTTGGTTCTCTTACTCTGTTGTGTCTCCGTGTCCAGCATGAAATATCCTGATCTGGGTCTACTAGTCACATGTCGTCCACACCAAATTCAAACCTTTACGCAGTTCAAGAACGAGTTTGACACTCATCATTGCAACCAGAGTGACAAATTCAATGGAATCTGGTGTGATAACACGACGGGTGCGGTCACAAAGCTTCAGCTCCGAGCCTGCCTGAGTGGAACTCTGAAGCCCAACAGTATTCTCTTCATGTTTCATCATCTTCGCTACCTTGATTTGAATCACAACAACTTCACCTCCTCTACTCTCCCTTCCGAGTTCGGAAAGCTCAACAGATTAGAGGTTTTATCTCTTCCCTCTAATGGCTTCATTGGTCCAGTTCCTTCCTCTTTTAGTAACTTTACTCTGCTTTCCATTTTAGACCTTTCCTTAAATAGATTCTCTGGTAGTTTCCAGTTTGTGTGGAGTTTAAGTAAGCTCACAGTTTTAAGACTCTCTCAAAATCACTTCTCTGGAACTCTGGATTCCACCCATAGCCTCTTTAATTTGCACCACCTCACTTACCTTGATCTTAGTGAGAACAACTTCACCTCCTCTTCACTCCCTTACGAATTAGGAAATCTCCACAAACTAGAGGTATTGTCCCTTTCCTCTAATGGCTTCTTCGGTCAAGTTCCTCCCACAGTTAGTAACTTAACCTTGCTAAGGGAGTTGTACCTTGACGCGAACGAGCTCACTGGTGGTATCCCGCTTGTACAAAATCTAACCAAGCTCTCCACTCTAAGACTTTTTGATAACCACTTCTCTGGAACCATCCCTTCTTCTCTCTTCACTATGCCTTCCTTATCATATCTTGAGCTTTGGGGAAACGAGTTCAACGGTTCTTTCGAAGTTCCTAAGTCGTCCTCAAGGCTAAAGCGTTTGTACCTAGGTCACAACCATTTAGATGAAAAAATCCTAGAGCCTATCTCAAAGCTCATCAACCTCAAAGAGCTCGATGTTTCTTTCCTAAAAACAAGCTACCCAATTGACTTGAGACTCTTCTCCTCTCTCAAATCTTTGTTGCTCCTCGATGTTTCCGGTGTTAGGATATCTCAGGCTAGTTTAAGTAGTTCGGGTTCATTCCTCCCATCGACCCTGGAAGCGTTGCGTTTTAAGCAATGCAACATCAGTGAGTTCCCTAACATCTTAAAGACCCTTGGGAATTTGGTGCATATTAGCTTATCCAAAAATATTATCAGTGGGAAAGTCCCTGAGTGGATATGGAGCCTTCCTCGCCTCAACTCAGTGTTTATTGATGGTAATCTGTTACATGGCTTTGAAGGTTCGCCGGAAGAAGTTTTGGTGAATTCGTCGGTCCAAATCATATTTATGCATTCAAACAGTTTTGAAGGAGCACTTCCGCAACTACCACTCTCTATCAGCTTCTTCAACGCACAAGCAAATAATTTCAGCGGCGATATACCTCTTTCAGTCTGCAACAGAAGCTCGCTTACTGTCCTTGATCTAAGCTACAACAACCTCACCGGTCCACTTCCTCAATGTCTGAGTAACTTCTTCTTTGTGAATCTCCGGAAGAATAATTTGGAAGGAAGTATTCCAGACAAGTATTATGTTGATTCACCTCTACGATCACTCGACCTTAGCTACAATCGATTAACCGGGGAGCTTCCAAAGTCTCTGCTAAACTGCTCAGCTCTACAGTTTCTAAGTGCGGACTACAACAGAATCCAAGACACATTTCCTTTCTCGTACAAGGCTCTACCGAATTTGCAAGTCCTTATCCTCAGCTCAAACAGATTATATGGTCCTTTATCTTTTCCGAATCAAGGTCCTCTAGGCTTTCCGGAGCTGCGGATACTAGAGATAGGTGGTAATGAATTAACCGGAAGCTTGCCTCCAGACTTTTTCGTGAATTGGAAAGCTTCATCACTCACGATGAATGAAGATGTGGGACAATATATGGTATATAAAAAGGTTATATACGGCACATATTTCCTCACCTATAGAGACTCTGTTGATTTACCACACAAAGGTTTATTTCCTATGGAGGACAAGATACTTACTTCCTACGCCACCATTGATTTTTCGGGGAATAGATTTGAAGGACAGATTCCAGAATCTATCGGTCTCTTAAGGGCAGTGATCGCACTCAACTTAGCGAACAACGCCTTCACAGGTCCTATTCCTCTATCTTTGGTCAATCTTATGAAGCTCGAGTCCCTAGACCTATCAAGAAACCAACTCTCAGGGACTATCCCTGGTGGACTCGGAAGCCTCTCGTTTTTGGCATACATAAATGTGTCTCATAACCAACTTACTGGTGAGATACCACATGGAACACAGATTGTAGGACAACCGAAGTCGTGCTTTGAAGGAAATCCGGGGCTTTGTGGTTTTCCTCTAGAAGAAAGTTGCTTTGGGACTAAAACTCCGCCACCAGCAAAAGAATACGAAGAGGAAGAAGAAGAGGTACAAGTGTTGAACTGGAAAGGAGTGGCAATATCGTATGTGCCTGGAGTGTTACTTGGATTGGCAATAGCACAGCTCATTCCTTCATACAAACCGCAATGGCTCGTCAAGATTATTGGTCATAACTATTAAGAATCTTTATATGGTGTTTTTTGTTGTATCTTTATTTGATGCTTTTGTTGTATTTTTTTTTTCCTGTAAAATGAAGTATGGTGAAGTCTTCGTAACATATTCATTACATTTTTGTTCGAGAAAAGTAGTAGGGAAGAGGGTGAATAGGAAGTGATGAAACTGCAGAAACTCAAAATTAAATCTCGGATTACAAATTAGCATACATAAAAACAGAGAACATGAAAACCAAAAGAAATCTGAAACCATGAAAAACCGAGAGGACGATGATGAAAATCAAGGCAAATGATGATGGAGTGGACTATGAGCTTTAGGAAAAAGGGAAAATTTCATAAAAAAATCTTGAACTATATTCCGATAAGCTATTTAATACCCGAACTTTTATAATACCCAGTTTACAACTCAAACTATTTATTTTGCCCATTTTAATTCTCCAACTCTTGATCGTATACCCATTACATATATACTAAACTGATACTTAACTTCCGTTAAGTTTATTAATATTTTAATAATATAATATTGAAAAATAAAAATAAAATTTCTAAAAATCAGAAATACAAAAAAAAAATATCCAAAAATTTGAAGAAAAAATATAATTTTAGAGAAAAAATAAAATATAGATACTTTTGAATTTGAAAAGTAAAATTATATTAAAAAATTCAAAAATTAAAAAGCATAAAAATCCATAAAAAATCTTAAACTTTACAAAATGCTAAGATCAAAATTAAATTATACTTTAATTTTTGAATGTGTATATACTAACACTTGAACCTATACCAAAATTTCCGATATTATAAATTAATGTTTATAAAGTTAAGCTATAATTTTTTGTAACAAAATAAAATAATTTTATAATTTTGTGATTTAAAAAAAAATCATATCTTTTATAATCTTATAAATTTTGGGATTAATCTACGGCTTTTATTATAAAAAAATAATCAATACATATAATTTTGAAACCCAATATATCTAAGAATTTTGAAAAAATTTTAATTTCAGGAAAAAATATATATATATACCTAAAGATTTTTTTGTAAGCTTATAAATTTTGGGATTGATTTGCAAATATTTTCAAAAAATATATCCTAAGCCATAATTTATTTTTATAAAAAATTTAACTATTATTTTCCTCCTAAATTGTATAATTATTTTTGGAATTTTATCTTTTGTATTGGGATTTCTCAAAATTTATTTAATTTTTGAATTGAAAAATTTATATACACACATAATTTGTATTTATAATTCGTTTATAAAAATTAAATTTTATATTACATTTTAATTTTTTGGAATTCTTTTTACTATTTTAAATGATTTTTAAATATTTTTTGAAAATAATTTTATTTTTTTGATATTAATATTTTAATATTAGAAAAATGGGAAGAAAACGTCCGTTAACTTTCCATTAGGTCGAGGTTGTTAATTGGGCACTAGTCTGAAAGTTCATGTATTAAAATGGCGAAATAAATAGTCTGAGTAGTAAACTGGGCATTACAAAAGTTCGGGTATTAAAAAGCTTATCGGAATATAGTTTAAAGTTTTTTATGGAATTTTCCCTAGAAAAAATTACCGAAATGATATCATGTCCTAAATATTACCTCGGAAGTTGAGTACTTTTTTAAAATTACCAAATGACATAATGTCCTAGATATTTCGGAAAAAAATTATATACAAAATACAAAATTAAATATCAATACTTAAATTCTTAAATCTGTGGGTTATTTCTAAAGTTATCAAATAATAAAAGTCATTAGTATTTTGGACAGAGTTAGAGATCATACCTGAGAAAAGATGCCTCATTGGTTCAATTCTAAACCGTATATTATTCTGGACGCAAAACGTAATTAAATAATTGTAGTAATATGATTACATGCATACCAAAGCTGGGTGTTTGTAGCCTCTACGTAGACGCACATGCATAATTCGAAATAATTATGTTATAAGGAATATATGTTTTTATTAATAAGTAATTAAGAAACAACCCACATAAAACATTAAAGGCACATCATTAAATAATAATAGAAAAACTCATAATACATGTAGAGAAAAACTCAGCAACTTTTTTTTTAATAAAGGAAAATCAAGCAACGTTCAAGACAAGAAATATGAACTTTCCAAGGGAGCGATCATAGCGAACTCCGACTTCATCGGATGGTTTGAGAGCTTTGTCATACATGAGATCCTTCCATCCCCATGTGAAATAAAACTGATTCTCGATTAGTTTTATTTGTACCAAGAAATTTTTATCAGTAGCCTCATCTTGAATGCTCACAAAACAATCTCCCGACCGTATCTCCTCTGCTGTGAAGGAATTCACCCAAGCATTCGCCATCTCCGGAATTATGATATTTTCCATCGTTTCTTTCGGTATAAGAAAGTCCCCATCACAATCCTCTTGGTTCAGCGTCCTCCTTATGCTCCACGAGTCATCGAGCCCTAAACTCAGGTTCAGATTTAGAGCCATTCTTGAGAGGAATGATATAATTTAAGTGATCGACTTTGATAAGTACTTGTGAGCTCTGTCCCCTATTTATATACTTTTCTTTCTACTAATTTTATTAAATGAAGCTAGATATGCTGGACGTTGGTTCGACACATGGCATACTCATGAAATTGTGTCATATGTATTTGTTAATTAATATTTAAATAAAGCGAGATGCGCTCGACATAGGTTTGACACATGACATATAACTCAAGAAATTGCATGTGCCATATATCTTTCTTAATTTAAATTGTCACAAGTGTCAGTATTTACAAAAAATGAAATATTCATTAAGTATACTTTGTGTTTTTTGACTAAAAAATTAAATACATTAAAGATAATTGAATATGAGCTTTGCATAAATAGAACCTAATAATATGATGGGTCCTTTTTAAAAATTAAATAATCTAGTTATAACAAAGTATTACAATTATAAATAATTCAAAGCTTTTTGAAATAATAAATGTGAATACAACTTTCTTAAAATTGTTATTCTTATGGTGAATAGTGAAAGCTTAAAAATTCCTTTTTATATATATTTATAGTATAAATGTTATGGTATTTTTTTCTTAAATAAAATATAGGAAATTATGCAAAGTATAAGATACTCAATTTTTAGTTTAAAGAGAGAGAGACAAATGTCAAAATTATGATGAGCAAATGGAAAAGANAGGAAAAAAAAAAAAAAAATTTTTTTTTTTTTTTTTTTTTTTTTTTTTTTTTTTTTTTGCGGGTTGAGAAAAAAAAGAACACGTGGTAGCTTGTCACTAATGTTATGGTAATTTTTTAAATATAAAATATCGGAAAGTATGCAAAGTATAATATATTAATTTTTCAAATTAAAGAAAGAAAGACAAATGTCAAAATTATGATGACCACAGAAAAAAAAAAAATGAGAAGAATTTTTGTCTTTTTGGTGGGTTAAGTAAAAAAATAGAAACGTGACAGTTTGCTGTACAAATGATGAACCTCTTCTTTATTTTATAAGATATTATAGTTTCTATTGTTACCAAAAATGTCAGTAAATGATTAGTAAGCCATAATTAGATAATTTAGTAAATTTTATCCTCTAAAAGTATTTTTATAATTTTAATACTTTATTATAAATAGAATCTTTAAATTTTTTAAAAGAACCCATTATATTAATGTTTTCTATTTATACAAAGATCATATTCAATTATCTTTAATGCAGCTATCATTTAGTCAAGAAAAATAAAGTATACTTAATAAATATATATATAAAAGAGTTTGGGACACTAAATCATTGAATCATTTTTACTTGAATTCTAATATCTATGAATATATCATATTACATCTGTTTTTCATGAAAAAATTCCAAAAAAATATTTAAAATTTGATTGATACAAATTAAGTTATTTTCCTCAAGAGATTGAAAATATTTTATAGTTACACACTTACACTTTTAAAAACACACACGAAAGTTGAGTATTTTTCAAAAGTTATCAAACGATATCAATGCAAAAATATTTTGGATACTGTTAGAGGGTTTACAAAAAATGTAAAACATCTTAAATTTGTGGGTTAATTAATACACACGAAAGTTAAGTATTTTTCAAAAATATACAAATGACCATGCCTAAATATTTTGAGCGCACTTTTAGAGTTCACAAAAAAACTGTTAAAAAAATTCTTCAAATTTGTGGATTAGTAGTACACACGAAAGCTTAATATTTCTTGAATATAAACAAATCATATCAATGCCAAAATGTTTAAGACACAACCCAATTAGAGAGCTTACAAAAATAAGAAAGTTATTAAATTTGTGGGTTAATACACAAAGTTGAGTATTTTCAAAAATTACCAAACGATCTCAATGCTTAACTGTTTTTACGCTGTTAGAGATCATACCGAAAAAATGCAAAAAAGGATCTTAAATTTGTGAGTTAATACACACAAAAATATTTTTCAAAATAACCAAATGATATTAATTCCTTAATATTTTAGAAAATATTATAAAGAATACAAAAAATGTAAAAAAATTCTGAAATTGTGGGTTAATACACACAAAAGTTGAATATTTTTACAATATTACCAAATCGTATGGAAACCAAAACGTTTTCAAAAAATTATAATAGATATTAAATATGTATAACTACAAACGTTTTCATCGAGAAAAATATAACTTTACTATTTTCGGAAACTTTTTTGTATAACTAAAAAAATTGGAAAATTAGATAAGAAACAAAAACATTTTTATGTGGGAAAATCTTGACCATTAGATCTATGTTTTTTGTTAGTTTTTTTATTTTCCAATTTTCATTTCCATTGAGCAAAATACAAAAACATCTCTATGTGGGAAAACTTGATTATTAGATATATGGTTTTTCGTTAATTTTATTAGTAATTGAGCATAATACAACTTACTATTTTAGGAAACTTTTTTGTATAAATTAAAAAATTAAGAAATTAGATAAGAAACGAAAACATATGTATGAGGAAAATCTTGACCACTAGATCTATGGTGTTTGGGTAGTTTTTTAACTTCCAAATTTAATTTAAATCGAGCAAAATACCTCCTTATTATTATTGGAAACTTTTTGTATAACCAAGAAAATTGGAAAATTAGATAGGAAACAAAAACATAATTATGTGGCAAAATTTTAACAATTAGATCTATATTTTTTGGTTATTTTTTGAATTTCTTGCTTTTATTTTTATCGAGCTAAATACCTCCTTACTATTTTTGGAAACTTTTTGTATAACAAAAAAAATTGGAAAATTAGATAGGAAACAAAAACATATTTATGTGGGAAAATCTTAACCATTAGATCTATGTTTTTTGGTTATTTTTTGTATTTCTAAATTTTATTTTTATCAAGGAAAATACAACCTCACTATTTTCGGAAACTTTTTTTTTATATTAAAAAAATTGGAAACTCGGATATGGGAAAAACCATCTTTATGTGGAAAAATATTAACTAATAGATCCCTGTTTTTTCTATTATTTTCTGACTTTCCAACTTAATTTTCATCAAAAAAATACAATCTTACTATTTTCCGAAACTTTTTTGTATAACCAAAAAAATTTGAAAATTAGATAAGAAACAAAAACATATTTATGTGGGAAAATCTTAACTATTAGATCCCTGTTATTTTTATTATTTTTTTGAATTTCCAACTTTATTTTCATCGAGAAAAATACAACTTTACTTTTTTCGGAAACTTTTTTGTATACTAAAAAAAATGGAAAATTAGATAAGAAACAAAAACATCTTGAGAAATACCCTTCACTACCACTAAATCAAGTTCTTTGTACAAAAATACCATCACGTTTCAAAAGTTCCATCCATACCATTTCTCCTTTTTAATAAAGAGAAGAAAAAGGAAAAACAATCTAATATATAGATATAAAAAGATATTTGAAAATCTCCTCTGAGATTCAAATCTCATTTCAAATCTCCAAATCTCACTTCAAATCTCCTCCGATTGACGACGATTAATTTCATTTCAAATCTCCTCTGCAAATCTTCTCTGCGACGCGATCAACGACGATTCC
>OVAF01001155.1:0-25311 GCA_900406245.1 Odontarrhena argentea | reverse complement strand
ATATATATATATATATATATATATATATATATATATATAACATACATATCGACCTTTTAAAAAATATATAGTAGATTTATATTAATTTCTTAGTTTGTAAATTAATATTTCAGGCAATGAAGAAAAATGGAGAAATGGTTTGGGTACCTGTTAATGTTCGAGTAGAAGATCATTTTATTATACCAGATCTTGATAATTCCAACACTGATAACCCCGACCAATTTGTAGAAGATTATATTTCCAACATAGCTAATACTTCAATGGACATGTCGAGACCATTATGGGAGTTACACTTACTCAATATAAAAACTTCAAATGCAGAATCTTTGTGCATAGGAAAATTACATCATTCACTTGGTGATGGGATGTCTCTTATGTCTCTTTTACTTGCTAGTTCACGGAAGATATCAGACCCCGAGGCTCTTCCTACTACCGCGGTTAAAAGAAAACATGTTGGTTCCAATGATAAGGATTGGTGGTTGATTAGGAGATTTTGGTTATTAATAAGAATCATGTTCACAACTGTTATTGAATTGTTCAAGGCTTTGTTGATACTATGCTTTTTACGGGATACTAAAACTCCTCTCATGGGTAAACCAGGAGATAGGATTCGACCTAGAAAGATTATTCATCGGATAATAAACTTTGATGATGTCAAGTTGGTAAAGAACACAATGGAAATGGTACATATTTATATAGAATATATTTATGACGATCATATTTTATTATCTTGATTATTTTGATTTTCGTATAAGATGAACATAATAAATTTTTATGTGTTTTTTTTTTTTTTTTTTTTTTTTTTTTTTTTTTTTTTTAAAAAAAAAAAAAAAAATTTTTTTTTTTTTTTTTTTTTTTTTTTTTTTTTTTTTTTTTTTTTTTGTAGAAAGTAAATGATGTTCTTCTTGGAATAACTCAGGCCGGTCTCTCAAGATATTTAAGCAAAAAATTAGGTAATTTCAGATTCCATTTTTCCAATGTTGTTGAGCTTAATTAATATTTTTGCTTTAGTTATAATATTTTATAAAATAGATTGAAGCATAAAAATCTGTAATTTCAGATTCCATTCTTCCAATGTTGATCTTAATACTGTTAATGTAGCTATAATATCTTATATAGCAAAACTTATGAAAATTAAATGAAAAAGAAATCAAAATACAATGGTCTCGTCATATATAATAATACTTCTAAGAATTAATTTTATCTGTTTGCTACTAGATAAATTAACTTTTTTTTTGTCAACCTTAAAATTAGTTAATGTATTTCTGCAGTTAATTTCAATTTTTTTTTTCTTTGGTTTTGTGAACAATTTAATTATATGCAAGCAAAGTTTGAAATCAGACGGTGACACAATGATAACCAAAACCGTGGCGCCCTTGTAAAATAATATGCATTTTCCTCATATAGCAAATAATCATAGAGATAATCAAATCTAGTTTTAGGGCCTCATTTTTAATAAAGATTCATAGTATAGTAGTAAACTATACTTCTATTTAATTTGATTTATCACAATTTTCAGCCCAACTTCTTTATTAGACGTACATGTTATTTTAAAAATATTTTTATGAGCATTCCGAGTACTTGTTTTGAATTAGACAATTATTGTTGTTTAAACTATAACCATAATAATTTTTATAAACTCGCCTCAATCTTGTAAAGGTTTAAGCACGATAATGGTGATAACACTAGCACAAACCAGTAGTCACATGTAATTAATCTTAGTTTGAGATATTTGTTTCAGTTTTTATCATTAAAAGAAAAATCAGTTATTTCAAAAACACCTAGTAAATACATCTCACTTTTCTTTGTCAACATTGAATCGAATCGGTTCAGAAAACCAAGCCGGGGATAAATTTTAAACTTGATGATTAACAAAATCTAACCGTCTAGCACCTTTCCCTAAACTATTTGCTTTGGAAAAAAAGTAAAAATAAATAATTACATTTCACTATGGTTTCAAAATGGGAATTCGGCCAAAAAAAGCCTGTACTTTCCCAAACTTGCCAAAAAAAACACGAACTCCTAACTGACCGTAAAAAACATGAAACTTTCATTGACTTTTTCGTTTAATATCAAACTTACAGTTGACTGACCAATTTAGCACGCCGTTAATTTTTGTAACAGAAATAGTTAACATCGTTAATGGCATCCGTTATACGAAACGACGTCGTTTTGATTGTTGGTGAAATTTGAATTTTTCGACCAAAACGAGGTCGTTTTGAGCTATTTTAATAGCAAAAATCTGCTTCCACCACAGTTCGAACTCAATACTTCTGGTTTATTTCACATAACTCATTACCACTGTGACACTGTCACACTTTCGTTTATCTACGAAAGTTATTTACCTATATTCAATATCAGTACTATTACAACTTAATTGAATTCAATTTTAGTTTCATTTAACCAAATAAATAGATTTTATTAAACTAATCTATATAGTTTGAATTAATCAATTAATTAATTTCAATTTCAACTAACCCAAATAAATCGATTCATTAATATTGATATTCATGAATTAGTTGGATTAATTTCAATTTTAATAGTTAACCAAATTAAACCAATTTTAATTTTAATAATGAACTAATTTTAATACTTAACCCAATTAATCAATTTCAATTTTAATAATGGAGTTCATTATTAAAATTGAAATTGGGTTAATTTGGTTAACTATTAAAATTGAAATTTATCAATTGGGTTAATTATTAAAATTGATTTTATCAATTAATCAATTTCATTTCCCAAATACATTGATTCATTAAAACTAAAATTGGGTTAATTGGGTTAAGTATTAAAATTAAAATTGATTCATAGGTTAATTATTAAAATAATGTTAATTATTAAAATTGAAAATGCTTAATTGGGTTATTAAAATTATGTTAATTATTAAAATTGAAATTAACCCAACTAATTTATCAATTTCAATGTTAATGAATCAATTTATTTGGGTTAAATGAAATTGAAATTGATTAATTGATAAATTCCAATTATATGAATTAGTTTAATAAATTCTATTTATTTGGTTAAATGAAACTAAAATTGAATTTAATTAGATTGTAACAGAATTGATATTGAATATAGGTAAATAACTTTTGTATATAAACGAAAGTGTGACAGTGTCAGAGTGGTTATGTATTATGCAAAATGAACCAGAGGTATTGAGTTCGAGCTGTGTTGGAAGCAGATTTTTGTTATTGAAATAGCTCAAAACTTTTTACGGTCAGTTGAGAGTTCGTGCTTTTTTTGGCAAGTTTGGGAAAGTAGAGGCTTTTTTTGGCCGAATTCCCGTTTCAAAATATATGTGATATATGTGGTTTATTTTCTAGTTATGGAAATATTATGATTGATTGGAAAAGCTTTATTACTATAGTCATAATTTGCATAGTAAAAGGGGGCCAATTTCAAAAATAAACATTTATGGTATTTTATCACTTAGTATGTCGTTAAAGATATGTTTTTTTTTTTTTTTTTATCAACGCCGTTAAAGATATGTTTCAAAGTTTAATTTTAAACATTTAACTGAAAATATGAAATTTATATAATTTTTTTTTTTCTGTATACACTATATTATTAGAAACATTGTGCTAAAAATATATATTACACTATCAAAAGTTTTTATATATAAATAATATATATTACATCAGTTATAGGTGACCAAAAATAAAATAAAATATACATTTATAATGTTTCGTTTCATACATACTCAAGATACTACACTATCGTTGTTAGTATCCTTAATTAAGGCATTAACACTGGTTACTATTTGATCTTTCCAAAGAAGATAAAGATGCGTCGGTTAAGAAGAAACATTTTTTAGAAAAGATCCGTCTTCAAGGTACATCAGCTGTAAACCTAAGACCAAATACAAAGATTGAGGTAAAATCAATAAAAAAATCATTTTAACTTTTTTTCTTACAAGAACATATTTTACTAACTTATTTATAAATACAAAAATCTAGGATCTGGCTAATATGATGGCAAATGGTTCAAAGTGTAGATGGGGAAACTTTGTAAGTTTGGTGATATTTCCTTTATGGATAAGATCTGAGGATGATCCATTGGAATATGTTCGAAGAGCCAAAGCTACTATGGATATTAAAAAAATATCCATGGAGTCCTTTATATTCTATGGAGCTGCCAAATTTATCTTGAAAATATTTGGAAAAAAGGTATGATATAAAATCTCTATCAACTAGTTAGTCTATTTATATATAAATAAAAAAGTATATAATTGTTGATAACAGGTTGCCGAAAATATTACTAAGAGGATATGTGGTCATACAACATTAACAGTTTCAAATGTGATGGGTCCAGACGAAGACATAAGTTTCTTCGACCATCCGATGTCTTACGTTACAGCAAGCGGAAAAGCCGGACCACAAGTAAGTGTTGTCTTACTTGTACATTGACTATTAACTGTTTTAGGAAATTACGTATAACTTTGATGAAATTAACTACGAGGTATGTAATTTTTTTTCTGTACCAGGCTTTGATTATCCATTATGTAACCTACGTAAACAAGATCATCATCAATATTGCTGTCGATACAACAGTGATTCCAGACCCGCATCTTCTATTTGATGACTTGGTAGAAGCTCTCGAGATCATCAAACTTGCTGTTTTGGAGAGAGGACTTCATAAAGTGGAGGTTTGAGAGATGTACCGCCTTATAATATGAAAACAAAGGTTTATGTTAAACTAAGCAATATTGTACTTCAATAAGAAGATAAACCGTGGTGAAACTAAGTAATATTGTACTTCAATAAATTATCAGTCATATTCTATTCCATGATATTATCTGATTACTAGTCTATGTCTCAAAGCTCTCCTATGTCATTTTGACCACATAGATATCAGATAATTAAGAACATAAATTTCCTTTTCTTGGAGGGAAATTCACCACTATAAGCTTGATGATGATTTCTTCTAACTGCATTTTGCATGATAGGCAGAGCAATGTGGTTATTTTTATCTTATCCTATTATTAAATGATCGAGTTTAAGTGCACGGCTCCTAGGATATCTTGATCCACCTTAATGAAAATAGGTTGTGATAGTTCATGTCGCTCGGATAATTAAAAAAGTAATAAATAAAATACAATGACCAGCCGGGGTACTCTCGAAAATGTTTAACATTTTTCACATACATTGATAAATATTTTTTAAAATTGAAATTATATTTTTTGAATATTTTTTAAAATTCAACCAATAAAAAATACAAAAATTTCTAGGATAGCTTTCACCTCCCATTAACTCGAATGAAAATGTCTACAAAATGTTTAGCTGAAACTGCGTTATCCTCATTACCATGATAGCACCAAACACAACTAGATGGATCATTTCTTGTGTATTCCTTTTTCATGTAATTAATTAACAATAGGAATAAGAGCCTAACCACCAAACATAATAATTTTTATAATCGAATTAAATGTGTAGTACTTGGTGGATACATGCATTAATTATGAACACAATTATTAGAAGATAAGAGACTCTATTCAAAACCAGTTTTTGTGTGGTTCATTTGAGTTGTTAACCATAACTTTGGAACAATTTGGTAGTTTAAACGGGTCCCAGAACCAAGATCATGATTTTGCCTAACCTATATATCAGTACAGAATGTTTGTGCATCTGGATTACACACAGAAATGTCTAAAATATATAATATATAGTACATGTATTGAAACTTCAAGTATAAAAAAGACTTTTTGTCAAATTAATTGATATCAATTTCGTGTGAAGAAGAAAATATTGGCCAGTATATAGGACCGTCGATTTGCCTTATTTTTATGGAAAATTATCGGTCTTATATATATAACACTTGTGGAAAATTTGTACGTACGTGAAAGAATGAACACCGTTATACTTTAGTTTTCAAACAGTTTCCATAAAAAAAAAAACTAAATACAAAGTTCAAAAGGACATGGGCAAAAACAGAAAATAAAGTCTAGAGGCAACACATGTAATCAAGAGCTACAATAGGTGAAAAACCTGTAGTATAAAAGCTAAGTGTTGGTTAAGTAAGGTTGGAGAGTAAGTAAAAGAAAAATGAAAGAGGGAAAAAACAGTAACGCGAGAGAAGAGCAAGAGATAACACCATCGAAGCTCCTTAGCCCGATTTCGCAGCTGTCTGTGTCAGAGAGTCTTTACTGCATCATTATATTCACTTTAGGGTTTCAAACCAGATGCAACCCATCCACCATTGCCGATGGTGTCAAGAACACATGGCTCAAGATCCCTCGCTTCTCTAGCAAATTGGTAAGCATATATTTACATGCCTAAATTGTTTTATATACGTACAAGAGAAGTTTTTTTTATCATAATATGTAGCCTAGTGTTTTTTAGTTATATTATTGATGTGTATACCCTTCAAATACAAATTCGCATTTATTAAATAAAAGAAGAATGCGAAGGATTTTTTTAAGAAAATATCATAATCAAGATAATAAGAAAAGGCTTGAATGTCTTATCCGTAGGTTTGGCATTGGTGATTGTTTATTGTAACATAAATTTGGTTTTGTTTTTCCATTTCTTTTGTTAACAAGACATGCATTATGCCAGTTTGAATCTGTTGGAAAACATTTAATTATCTTCTTGTTACTTTGAAACCAATCAAGTTTACAACAATTGTATGCAGATTTATTGATATACTGTGTTTATTTCTATATATTTATATAAAGATAATATTAGTCATAATACCATACCCTTTCTCGCCACTCTCTCTCTATTTATGGTACTTTCTTTGATTCTAAGTTAACGTTTCAGGAGATCAAGAAAAATGGAAAAGCGGTTTGGAAACCTGTCAATGTTCGAGTAGAGGATCATTTTATAATTCCAAACTTTGATAATAAAAATATTGAAAATCCTAATCAATTTTTAGAAGATTATACTTCAAACATTGCTAATACTCCAATGGACATGTCGAAGCCTTTATGGGAATTTCATCTACTCAATATAAAGACATCAAATGCAGAATCTTTCGGTATAGGAAAATTGCATCATTCACTAGGCGATGGGATGTCTCTTATGTCTCTTTTACTTGCCAGTTCACGAAAAATATCAAACATCGAGGCTCTGCCTACTCCCACCATTACAAGAACGCATGTTGATCCCAATAATAAGGGTTGGCAGTTCATTAGGAGGTTTTGGTTGTTGATAAGAATCCTTTTCACAACTATTATTGAGTTATTCAAAGCTTTGCTTACACTATGTTTTATGAGGGATACTAAAACACCTCTCATGGGTACATCCATAGACTTGGTTCGACCTAGAAAGGTTATCCATAGGATAATAAGCTTTGATGATGTCAAATTGGTGAAGAACGCTATGGAAATGGTAGACATGTTAATATTTGATTATTTAGTGCCACATATATTTATGCCAATTGTTATTGTTTCTTTATACTAAGAACGTTAACATTTCTTTTTTGTAGAAAGTAAATGATGTTCTTCTTGGAATAACACAGGCAGGTCTCTCAAGTTATTTGAGAAAAATATATGGTAATTTCAAATTAATTAATTTCCATTCTAACAATGTTATGGACCGTAGATATCATTGTTAAATGTAGGTCTAATTTCTTATATATATGCTCTAAAATAGGTGAAAGACACGAGAAAAATAAAATGAAAACACAATATAGTTATATACGATATTTTCTTAGAAAAAGTATATTTATAAATTATTTGTAAATAGGGTTTAGTTTTTCAGCCACATTGAACACTATCAACTTTATACTATAGATATTGTGAATGACGGAATATATATTCTAGTGAAAGTTGTCAACTAAAAAAATCAGTTAAAATTTTTTTATTAATTAACTAAAAAAATAATACAGAGGTGATTACTTTTGTATAATTATACACACACACACACACATATATATATATATATATTGATGTTTTGTTTCATACATTGTAAGCCTATATATGTTATGATTTTAATATATCTTTGACATTCACATCATTTTTCTTACAATTTCTAAAATAGATGAAGATATGGTGGTCGAGAAGAAAAAAATCATAGAAAAAATCCGTCTTCGCAGTACAGTAACTGTAAATTTAAGACCACATACAAAGATTGAGGTAAAATCAATGTACCATCATCTTAACTTTTAACATCAAAAAAACTATTTATAAGAAATTATAATGCAAGACATTTTTAAAATATAAACTATAGGATCTCGCTAATATGATGGAAAAGGGTACAAAGTGTAGATGGGGAAACTACGTAGGTGCGGTTATACTTCCTTTATGGGTAAGATCAGAGGATGATCCGCTGGAATATATTCGAAGAGCCAAATCTACTATGGATATGAAAAAACGCTCTATGGAATCACTTATATACTACGGACTTGCCAAATTTATATTGAAAATATTTGGCAAGAAGGTATGATACAAAATCAGTATCAGCTAGTGAACCCATCAGTATATATTTATTTATATATATGCGTATAAAAAACAGGTGGCCGAAGTTATTGTTAAGAGAATATTTGCTCACACAACATTAACATTTTCAAATGTGATGGGTCCAAACGAAGAAATAAGTTTTTTTGACCATCCGGTATCTTATGTCACAGCAAGCGCATTTGGTGGACCACAAGTAAGTATATATACATCATTCATGTCATATTTGTATACTGATTATTGTGTTTTGGAAGTTACTTAAGAGTTTGATGAAATAAACTAAGAGTTGTCTATGTTGGTTGTTGACACAGGCTCTGATTATACATTTTGTAAGCTACGTAAACAAGATTGTCATCAATCTTGCTGTCGACCCAACTGTGATTCCAGACCCGCATCTTCTATGTGATGACTTGGTAGAAGCCCTCGATATCATCAAAGTCACTGTTTTGGAGAAAGGACTTCATAAAATGGAGGTCTGAGATATGCATCACCTTATATAAAAACAAAGGTCTGTGTAAAAAGATAATAAGTAATGAAATGTAGTACTGTACTATACAGGCTCGGTTCTTGTGGGCAGACCAAATCTTCAACCCATAATATCTATATAAATAATAAAAATCAAAATATGTAATCTGCTTACTTTATCTCTCAAACTTTTTGGTCTCTTAATGGGCTTTATCTGTAAGAAATTACGAAAAATCAGGCAAGGGAACATGTGAAAGGTAATGAGTTTTTTTTTTTTGGGCAAACCACTTTGTCATTCATTCATTAAGTAGTACATAGATCCATAGACAAAGATAGTAGAACAGATTTTGCAAAAGAAGCAGCTAAAACAAATTCTAGTCGAGGGATGAAAATTGTAAAGATAGAAGCAAAGGATTGAAGAAGACATCGGATGTCGACCACAACGCTTAGCAGCTCGTTGACGTCGCCCTTGAAAATCAATAGCGAGACAAGAGATTGAGAATCGAAGTACACCGTAAGGTGTTGAAACTCAAAACGGGAGGCAGCTTTGGGCGCTGCTTTGAGAACTTCATATGCCGTATAGGCGAAGCTTGAGATAACGATGCTTATATGTGCTGATATCGAAGAGTTTAATTTCTTTGGCCATAGAATAATGGGCTTGATGGTTTCAGAAGTCTGTAGAGATTTTGTCCACATTCGGCCCAAGAGTGACATGAGGCCCATGTCCATAGTCGAGGCCCATGAAGAAAAGGAGGCAGCCTCCTTAGGGTTTTGGTCATCAACGACGGTGAAATTGACCGCCGCCTTCTGATGTTGCACGGTAGAGTCTTGCAGAGGAAAGCATCCATTGTTTCTCGCCGGAGTGAGAGATAAGTCGACGGCGGAGTGATGTCGCGGTGTTTGTTGCCGGAGTGAAGTAGCGTACTCTGAGCTGATGCACCGGAATCTACAGATTCGTTGACTCCATTCACCTAGGACCAGATCGGATTTTGCCCTGTTACCATTGGGAGCTAGGCTCGCCGGAGGTCGGGCTATCTGGTAGCCGGGAAGCGCGGCTGTGAATGAGGTCTCAGATTTGTGCCGATGGTTAACGTTAGAGCAAGAAGAGACATTGCTAACGGTCGCAGACGAAACTTCGGGTGAGAACCATGAGATTAAGAGAAGGTGGTTCACGGTGGTGGTGGACGGTGAGGTGGACATTTTGCGCAAATTACTGTGAACGGCGGAGGACGTGGTGGTTGAAGATTCCGGAGGAGTGAGATGAAGCGGTCGGGATAAGGTGTATCCGGAGCACTGAGCCGCAGTCGGAGGTGGGTCGGGGGGAACCGGCGGCTCAGGAGGGTCCATTTTAGCCGTAGTTGCTAGGATTTGGCGGTGGAAGGAGTAGCTTTCCGACGGTGATGCTTGGCGGGAGACACAGGCGCGTGGTGAGAGGTGGTTGAGCGAGGATGTCACCATAGTGGAGATGAGTTGAGTCTTATCGGAGAGTTTGAAGAAGATCTGAGAAGATGATGTCCGAGCTATCTCCGATGCAGATGATTGAAGCCGGAGGAAGAGACAACGATATCTAGGTAGCCTGGGCGATGGAGCGTTGGTGAGGAAGCTCCATTCCGATCCTCTTAAACGCAGCGGCAGTGGCCTTGAAAATCGTGTCACGGAGAGAAACTTGAGCTTTGAACAATACATGAGATGGCTTTGCGGGAGAGACAATGACGCAGTGGTGGTGGAGAAGAACGTGCTGGCCGAGACAGTTGGTGGAAGTAGAGGCTGGAAAGTAGACGCCTAGTAGAGGTGGAAGAAAAACGTTTGGGGACGAGAGAAACCAGGGGAGAGCTTGGACCTGAGACTTAAGAGCCAGAGGTTTCAGGGACGAAGAGAGGTCAAGGCGAGGTTCCGGTTGACCGGAGCCACCGTTGGCCTGCCCATTGTCGGACCCGTTGACCAGAAAGCTCTGAGGTCGAGGTAAAGCTTCTTGTTTGGTGAAAGGTCAGAGGTTGATTTCTGGGAAATTTGAAAAAAGGAGACCAAAACAGGTTAGAAACTAGCGGGTAAAGGAGAGCGCTGACTATGGATCGTTAGGTGTACACGATCTCGTAAGATGTGCCTGGGAGAGAAAAAGAGCTTTTTCTCTCTCTCAAGATATCTGGTGATGAAATGTTTAGATTATAAAACTGTTGGGTCAAGTTGTAAAGTTTGAAATAATAGGTAATGAGTTTTAGTCTCATATAATGTGATAATATATTCTTTGTAGAATAAAATAACTAAACAAAAGATTGTAGATTAGCAGACACAGCTTCTTCATTTTCTTTGTATCATGCAATTTTAGATTCGTGTACCTTTGAGAAATCTAATGTGGTCTTAAGTTTTATTGATGGAACCAAGTAAGTACGTATGATTTACATAAAAAGAAAAGAAAAAGCAAGCTTTTTCATATTGTATTTTAATTTTCTTAACAAAATTATTGGATATATATATATATATATATATATATATATATATTTATCATAGAAATATAAGAAATTGAAAGAAAAACTCAGAGATGCCTAAGAAGGACAATGTAAGATAGGAAGCAAACACAGATGTAATATGTAGGTATTCATAACTGAGAAAGTGCACCAAGGGCAAGAACTAACGAAAGGGATTGTTGGATTGGATCTCTAGTATTTCTATTTCCAAAGTGTTTTAAGACTTATAGAGGGCCACAACATTCTTAAATTCCATCATTTCAAATTCTTGAGAAGTAGTTTTAATTTTACATCTTTTTTTTTTGGTCTATAAAAAAGTTATTCAAAATGGTGACCCAAACAATTACTATATGTTAAATTGGACTAATAGAATTCGATATATATAGAAGTCCTAAACAATTAAAATTCATAAATTGGAACATGTTTTGAGGGTTTTTACCATAAAATATCGCATTATTTTGGTTTTAACATTTAAATATATGATTGTGTGGATATAACNATTTTTTTTTTTTTTTTTTTTTTGTTGTTGTTGTTGTTGTTGCTAAATACGTATTGAAATACTAGGCATATAACGTGCGCTTGAGGATAATATTGCGGAGCCATTTTTTTCATTCATCAGCTATACATATGGATTATTAATTGCATAATTTTTTTTTGTTAAATCATAGGTTTGCAACCAAAATTAATGAAAAGTGATTTTAATAAATTTCTACTATTTAGATTGTGATTTATTGTGATAAAGAGTACTCACCAATCAAAGGGATTTAGTAATCGCAGACTGTAAATTTTTTTTTTTTTTTGGCTCACATCTCAAGTTCATTAGTTGGTGGAACCTTTTAATTTTTTTTTTTTTTTTTTTTTTGAAAGCTAACCTTTTAAATTTATATTCTCAGTTTCGGTTTTACATTCTCTTAACTCCAACCAAATATGCTTTAGCCGTTTAGTTTATTGTACCATTTCATCATTCATGCATAAAACATAAGTCAAATGCTACACTGATTGTGATGAATTGGTTTGTACTTTTGCATGATTAGATAGTAAAACATACGACGATAATAAGTGGCTGATTACTCTATACAATTTCTAGTTTCTAGGCAGCTTTCTTTCTTTCTTTCTTCTCGTTTAGCCTAGGAAAGTTCATTTGTTGATTGCATTTGGAGTCACTTATTTCTAATAAATATTTTTTAATTCTCCTGATTAAACCATACATGCATGTAGAAATGCATCTCTGGTTTTTTTGTGTTCTTAAATTTGCAAAAACAGTATGTAATTCTAAATGAAATATTGATTTGTCCAAAGCCCTTGTGGTTAAATGATAAGAAAACAGATCGATTTGGGGTATCACAAGCTCCATATTTGATTCATAACAAACTCTATGTTTGATTCATCTGTTAAGCAAACAAAAATATATTGTTTTGGACACCTACACGGAAATGAGTTTTTGCTTTCGCTCCATTTATATATTTGGACACCTATATTGGTTATAATCCCTATTCGCGGGAAGAGGGATTATAACATAAAAAACAGTTTATGAGTAATAATATGAGATTTTGTTTTGTATCCACTGTTTGTGTCTTGTTAACTAAATAGAAACACAGTTGACGACGGTGTTCCAAAACAACATCATACATAATCATGGAACTAGAATTGGGTTTGCATCATACATATTTTGATTTTGTTTCATTTTACATAAAATTTAAACAACTTACATATAAATGTTGTTTTTCTATTCTTTAGAATCCCTTTGAGTCTCTCAATGAAGATAGCAATTTTTTTTAAAAAAAAAACTTAATGAAGCTCGTTGTGCATTGTAGATGTTCTGAGAGCTCCAAGTGAGTTTGGAATATTGAAAGTTAAATTAACAACAACAACTGCAATCAAGTACTCCGGCACAGCAATTGTCGTAACATTTACGAGTCACCCTAGGCTAGCTATCGAACCAGTTTGTTTCAGACTCTGGACTCTGGTAGTTAAATTATACACCTCTTGCTAAGCAAACCTAAGCAAGCCTATCTACGACCTTATGGGAAGACTCCGAGGGACATTTATCCACATGTTGCGGTAACATAATTATGTTGCCTGGAATCAGAAACACTTACGTTTAATAGAAATTTCAAATATCAAAAAATATTAAAAGAAATTGTTTTAAACATCACCATATCGAGTAAAATAACAATTAAAAAGAAAATCATAAAATTTCAAATCAAACATTTAAAACATTCCTCCTTTTCATGGCATAAGTGGATAGGCACACATGACTTGGAGTATAATAGAAGACATCTCTAGTATCCAATTCTTTGTAGGTTCCATCCTCTCCAACCACGTAAGAATTGTAGTATTGGGATACACCACAAATCACTGCGGCTTTCTTCTCCTTGTCAACGAAGAAATTGCGAACTTTAGAGTCAGGCTTATAACCATAACCAGCGAGGGGCTTCATATCAACTTTAAAGAGTTTGGTCCATGACACCGCATTGTGCTCAGTATTAGTTGTATTCCAAAACTCAATCTCATAAGTTACTCGAGACCTCTTAATTAACGCAAGCTGCTCTCCTCTAATACAAGATAACGCTACGTCATCTTCAGTATCATCAGCGTTAAACGGCAGATGCAAAGGCGATCTCAGTGTCTCTGTTGTAAAATCAAAACAGACTAGACATCTTTTCCTATCAACAAAGTAAGTATTCCCTTTCAAAGACACGCCAAGCACGCACCTACTCACACTTTCAGGAGTGATATCAAGAACCCTCCATGAATCAGACTCGAGATGGTAGATTTCTGCCCTTACATAGTACTCATCAGCATTGGTATAGATAATTTTCAAGACTTTGGGGTTGTTGTTGTTGTCATATCCTAAATCATAGGAGCACATGTACTGAAAAGCTTCGATATATCTGGTTTGAGCCAAATACGGGTTCCATAAAAGTAGCTGATCGTTTGTATCGACGCATAACAATAAGCCATCGCAAAGACGATAGACTTGCCATACCTTGACGGGACAACGTATTTGACCAATCTCCTTGATAGATGATGGCAAGTCTTTGATGTCCAGAAGACTAAATTCCAGTGTCATATCATGAGTTTGTGTCAATTTGAGCAGGGCACCATGATGCTTCTTTGTAAAATTCGGATTTTTGCATAAAGCTCTCCATCGTTTGCAAGTGGATTTTACAGCTCCCAGAGAAGTTATCGAAACCCTAGAGATTATCTCCTCTTCCAAATCAAACGTAAGATCCGACATCATCGTCACCGTTTCATATACAAATTAGGGTTCCTAGAAAATTGAAGCCACATCCAAACGAACAATACTTATCAAAAAAAAAAAGATCCAAACGAACAATTTACTTCCGCACGCGTGTGCGTAAGTGTTTTCCTATTCGTTTTTCCTCTTGGCCCATTTGGAGCCCAATTGTATTCATTTTTTAGATGGTAGGTTTTTTCTTTCTCTGCTGTCCTCCGTACTTTAAATGGTAAATTTTAAAAACGCAAATAATTTATAGCACATATAATACAATGAACAACACTACAACTGACGTTCATGTTTTTTTTTTTTTTTTTTTTGATATCAAACTATCTACTAAAGATACCTTTCATTAACGTTAGGAACCATAAGACCATCATTAATGTAGACACACTTAAAAATATCTTTAGAATTAAATATTATTAAAATTGTTATTAATTTATTTAAATCATTTCACTCAGACATTTCCACTAATCATTCCACCCAATGTAGACACCTAATTTAGGTGTCTTAAGCCATTAAAATACTAATTTAGATTAAAAATATTTGTTTTAATACAAATTATGATTAATTTTTTAGTTATCCAATTTTGGAATAATTTTTTTTATTTTCATTTAAAGTGTAATATAATTTTTTTTGTAAGTATAATAGAAATTGTTATATATAAAAAAATTGTTTTACTGATTTTTAAAATACTAATTTAGGTTAAAATTTTTTATTTGAATACAAACTGCGATTAATTTTTTGGTTATCAAATTTTGGATTATTTTTTTGTTTAATTTAAAGTGTACTATAAATGGTTTTTTTAAATTATAATATAATTTATATATATATATATATATATAAATTTTGTTTTACTAATTTTTAAAATACTAATTTAGGTTAGAAATTTTTATTTTAATACAAATTGTGATTAATTTTTTAAGTTAAATTTTAGAATAATTGTTTTTTTATTTAAAGTGTATTACAATTTTTTTTTTTAAGTACAATACATATTATCACACACACATATATATATATATATATATATATAATGTTGTTTTGCTATTTTTGGATTTTTTGTATTTTTGTAAATATTCTTGTCTGTTTCTTAGTTAAAAAAAGAAAAAAAAAAACAGAAAAGGCACAACCAATAAGGTCACGCCACGTGTCCAAGACATCAGTGTCTTCCACATGTCTTCATTGTCTGCCTGCAGACACCCACGACACCGAAGTCTTCAGTTTTAGGTGGTGATTGTTTGTAGTTTTTAAAAGAGTTTTTAGTTTTTGGTTTTTGGTTTTTAGTTTTTGGTTTTTTGTTTTTGAAGTAGTTTTTATTTTTTAAAAAAGTTTGATCGGTGATTTTTGTTTTTGGTTTTTGGATTTTTTTAAAAAAATTTATGTTAACTTTTTATTTACTATTCTAATTTATAATTAAATTACCAAACTAAGTATAATTTTTTTTTTTTTTTGTCGACAACAATAATAATATTACATTAAGCTGGGCTTGAACCCAGACGGTGTCACAGTGACGGCACTAGCACAAACCACTAGGCTACATGTCGTGGACAAAATTTATTTAGAAGAAATATAATCTATAGTTTAAATTAATAACTTGTAAGAGTAATAAAAAATAATTGATAAAGACTACAAATTATTTAATAAATCCCTAGAGAATATAGATAGATAGATTAATTAAAATAAAGAAACAAAATAAAAATAAAAAAGTAAAAGAAAAAAACAGAAATTCTTTAATGACAACTAGGCCTGGGCATTTTACCCGGAACCGAGGAACTGAACCGAACCGAACCGAAAAATACCCGAACCGAAACGATTTTTCTAAAGTAACCAATGGATCCCAAATTCCAAGAACCGAAAAACTGAAACCGAACCGAACCGAACCGAAAATTATATGGGTACCCGAAATACCCGAAACATAAATTATTTTTTATATATTTTGGTTTTAGGTTGGGTATATTTGGATAGTTTTGATAGATTTTCCCAGATTTTCTTTGATATTTTAGATAGTTGAATAAAAATAACCAATTTAGATATATTATTTTGATTTTAATAGATTTTTTTAATTTTTTTTTTTGGTATTTTGGGTATTTTTGTGTGTAGTGTATTGATAATAAAGTTTCTAGGCTTTTTTTACTATGCATTTAGTTAAAATTTAGTATTTTGTAGGTTTTTAAAACTGAAATTATGTGTTTTTTTGTCAAATAACCGGATCCAAACCGGAACCGAACCGGAACCGATTTTTTTGGGTTCACAATGGTTCCACAAATAAATATCCAAACCGAACCGAACCATTCAAGAACCGAACCGAACCGACCCGAAATATAAGTGGTTCCTAAATGGTTCCTATATTACTAGAAACGAAGAACCGAAGAACCACGGAACCGAACCGGAACCAAACCGATATCCGATATGCCCAGGGCTAATGACAACCATGAAAAAGTTGTATGTTCATTTTCTTTTTTTTATCATTCATTATACCGATTGTATGATCAAACAACAACCAATTAATCTTGTCTTATCTAAATAAAATAGTAAAAGAAAAAAAAGCAGAAAAATTTTACGCAAATTATTCTCAGAAACTAAAAAAAAAATGATTTTTGGTTTTTGTTTAGAAATATCAAAAACTACCCAAAAACTAGTTTCCCTACATTTTAGGGAATCTCTTGTACTAAAATGTTGATTGGCAAAAAAATAGTTTTTATAAAAACAAAAACCAAAAACTAAATCTAAAATCTAGAAACAATCAAGCTCATAGTTTTTTTTTTCTTTTTTTTTTCTTTTCTTTTTAGTTTTGGAATTGTGTAGACACCCCTTAATGTCTATATTAAGGATGCTCTAACATTTTTTCTCTCCCTACACAACAAAGTATATATAAAAATAGATATAGTACTCTCTCTATTTTAGTTTAAATTGTCTTTTAATTTAAATTGTTTTTTTTTGTTTAAATTTAAATTGTCTTTTCAATATTCTACGTAAAAATTGAGGTAATTTTATTTTAATATTTTTATGTTATTGATTCTTTATTTTTATACTTTGGTATTATTGATCAACACTAAATAAATTAAAGAGAGAAAAATTATATATTTAATATTTTTAAGAGTTTTTTAATTGATGTGCACAATTCTAAAAGATAGTTTAATGAGAAACAGAAACAGAGGAAGTATTAAATGAAGTGATGTTTAAAGAGCCACGTTCCAAGGGGGACCTTTGCCCAACAACGATTTCTGACACATCATTACTCGAGCCATTACTGGTTTTGTTTTTCTTAGTTTGGGTTTCTCACCTATATGTGTGGTTCAACAGCTTTATTATTTGACTAAACAGTTCTTCAGTTTTGGTTCCAACCACTATTGTTTTATTAGGTACAACCGTGCAAGTGCTTTTAACATGCTAATCTCATTTCATGGAATATATTAATTAAATTTTGAACCCCCCCCCCCCCACACAAAAAAAACGAAAGGAGTAATTAATAGGGATTATTCATGAGATTTAGATTTATAAGTTTTAAACTACCATTTTTTGTGTAAACTGTTTTGTATGAGATTTATAAGTGTATTTATGGAAATACATATACATACGTATGTATATGAATAGTAAAGATATATCTTTTTGTTTAAAAAAAATAAAAGCCTATTTTCTTAATAAAGCAGTACTTCTATTTTGTTGTCCCTGGGGTGGTAAAACCTATTCAAAAACCCCAAATTCATTTTTTTACCGTGAGTTTTTATTTATTTAGAGTTTCGCGATACATTTATTGGTTACACAAAGAGCTTTATTTGACGAGTCTTTGACAACATTCATATCCTCGACCACCACCGAACCCAACAATGGTAATGTTTTTGACATATGTTAATTAACTCAAAACAAATTCTCCTCTCATGAATGTAAAGTTAAAAAAAAAAAAAAAAAAAAACAGCCCCAATCGAGTTTAATACAGTATTTGAAGTTCTTTAAATTTGCAGGAAAAGCCTGGTGAAGACTTAATGATCCAAATTATATATGGCCTTTTAGATCTAGTTTGCCAGAATTTTAGCATATTTCCATATCACCATTAATTAGAAAAAGTTAGCATTCATGTATATTTATTAAGGGTTTTCCGCAAATTAATCCTCCAAGTAACAAAGTTTTGCAAAATTACTCTTAATTTTTTTTTAAATGCAAGTCAACAGATTAATTTACAACAGATGAACACTAAAAATAACTTAGTTTTGGTCACATATATCCAAGATCTTATAAGGATTACAATATCAACATATATACAGTTAAGAGTTATATTGCGGTTTAACCATAAGATGAATGGTTGACTTGCATTTTTGAAACATAAATACTGATTTATGGGTAGAGATGGACGAGGCAAAGCACCTTAGAATAAAATGAATTAAGGATTACTGCATTTTCCTACTTGCTCCTCTCATATACCCCCCTCGTAGTTTCACTCACACGGCAGAGCTAAGATAGAGTTTTAACTTAGCTCAATAGATCCTGAACCAACGCCTCTACAACACAATAGATGTAGTGAGAATTAATCATATGATCACTATGAGTCAAACTCAATAGAATTTGATCAATCCTTTATTCTGTCCTTAAGGTGGAGAACTGAACAAAAAAATTATCTTTCTTTATCATCAATCGAATCACTGTTCCCCTATAATAAATTACATTTGTCCATATTTGCCTTAAACTATACATCGTTATACATATACAGAGTTAAATTGTTCATTGTAGTGTCGAATCGTTTTCACAATTTATAGTAAAATAATTGAGTAGATGAAAAAAATCTCAATGCCCCAATGTTGGACTTGTGAGATCTCCAAATAAAGCAATGCAATAAATGTGAAAATAAAAATCCCAAAGGACAGGTAAAACTAGATAATAAAATCTGCTGCCAACACATTCAATCAAGAGCTAATAGGTAAATTAGAAAACACAAGTATTATAAAGAGCAAAGTACTGTGACAAAGTAAGGTTGAAGAATAATCAAAATGAGTATGGAAGAGGGAAAAGACATGGCGAGAGAAAAACAAGAGATAGCAACAATGAAGCCGCTTAGTCCGATGTCTCAGCTGTTTGTGTCACCTAGTATTTTTTGCGTCATCGTTATGACTTTAGGGTTTCACACTAGATGCAACCCTTCTGTCATTTTTGAAGGTGTCAAGAATACATGGCTCAAGATTCCTCGCTTCTCTAGCAAACTGGTAAACATACATTTACATGCCTTTTGTGTGTTATATCGTTGATGTGTTACCAGTATTCGTATTTTAGACCAACTTATGTTATTTTGTATAAGAAATATGAAAAGACTTAGATGCCTAATAGAATTTTTCGTTGCTTGTGATTGTTTATTATCTAATTTGACACAAGTTTCTTAAAAAATCAGATTTATTTATAATTAACTATTGCTGGTAAAGATACATAATTCATTGTGCTTGTATTTCCTTTTTGATTATTTTATTTACATGATTGAATAGGTAAATGTATATATATATATATATATATATATATATATATATATATATATATATATATATATATATATATATATATATATATATATATATATATATATATATATATATATATATATATATATATATATATATATATATATATATATATATATATATATATATATATATATATATATATATATATATATATATATATATATATATATATATATATATATATATATATATATATATATATATATATATATATATATATATATATATATATATATATATATATATATATATATATATATATATATATATATATATATATATATATATATATATATATATATATATATATATATATATAACACATCATTATTTATATCAATATAATGTAATTTTATGTATCTATGCTAACGAAAACTAACAAAATAAAATGAATGCTTATTCGTATTTATGTTAATATAATATTGATCTAGAACATCTCTCTATATACATACTGTAATTTATTAGATTATAAATTACTGTTTCATGACAAAAAAAAATGTTTCAGGTTATGAAGAAAAATGGAAAATCAGTCTGGGTACCAGTTAATGTTCGAGTCGAAGATCATTTTATTATTCCAGATCTTGATACTTCAAACATTGATAATCCTGATCAATTTATTGAAGATTATACTTCAAACATAGCTAATACTCCATTGGACATGTCAAAGCCTTTATGGGAATTTCATATACTCAATATAAAGACATCATATGCACAATCTTTGTGTATAGGAAGAGTACATCATTCATTGGGTGATGGGATGTCCCTTATTTCTCTTTTACTTGCCTGTTCACGAAAGACATCAGACCCTCATGCTCTTCCTACTACTCCGGTTCCAAAAAAAGATGATGATTCTAATCATAAGTGTTGTTGGTTGGTTAAAATATTTTGGTTATTGATAAGAATATTTTTCATAACTATTATTGAATTACTCAAGGCGGGGCTTACACTATTGTTTATGCGGGATACTAAAACTCCTCTTATGGGTAAACCGGGAGAGAGAATTCGACCTAGGAAAATTATCAGTCGAATAATAAATTTCGAGGATGTCAAGTTTGTCAAGAATGCAATGGAAGTGGTAGAAATATTAATTTTTATGGTCTTATTTCATTCTACGGATTTTTATTATATTTTATGTTAATCATTTTGTGTATATATTTTTTTGTAGAAAATAAATGATGTTCTTCTTGGAATGACACAAACAGGTCTTTCAAGATATCTGAGCAAAAAGTCTGGTAATGACCTTTATGTTGTTAGTTGTTATTCAAATGAAATTACAATGACATTGAGAAAAAACTCCTTATATATTAAATTTTTTCAATTTTTTATTTTTTTATTGAGTTTACTTGATAGCGTTTAAATTTGTATTTTAGGCCCTGTAAATACTTATGTTATGTAGAAATAAACGTCAAATATAGTTTCTTTTATTTTTAAATTTTGAAAATAATTTCAACTACTCATATATATATATCTTAACTGAGGATGTATTCTCAGCCAAGTGATTAATAGTCCATCTCTGTGGTCTTGTCCATTGGAGTTTAATTCTTGCTCCCCACAAAAAGTTGATAAAATGGTCTATTGGACCAAAATGAAAAATTTAAATTATGATTTCTAATATTTGTATATGAGTTATTTGTTCATAATTACAAGAAGGTTGTAATATATATATATATATATATATATATATATATATATAATTGTGTTATTTAGCTACTAAATTTTTTACAGAGATGTACATGATCTGAAATTTTGTACAAATATACTTTTTTGATAAAGTAAAAATGTACATCAAGAATGGTTTGCAATTGATACATTGCAATACTGCTTTATTATTGTAATATATCATTAACAGTAGATTAAATATTTGATAAATTGAAAAGTAGGTAAAGATATGGTGGCCATGAAGGAAAATGTCATACAAAATATCCGTCTTCGTGGAACAGTATTTGTAAATTTAAGACCAAATGCAACAATCGAGGTGAAATCAATGTAACAATCATTTTAACGTTTATCTTACAAGACAATAATTCAACTAAGTCAAAATGTTAAAATGTAGGATCTTGGTGAGATGATGGCAAAGGGTTCGAAATGTCGATGGGGAAACTTCGTTGGTATGATTATATTTCCATTATGGTTAAGATCTGAAGATGATCCATTAGAATATATTCGAAGAGCAAAAGCAACTATGGATATGAAGAAAAATTCTATGGAATCACTTATATTCTATGGGATTGCCAAAATTACCTTGAAAATATTTGGCGAAAAGGTACGATATATATCAATATGAGCTATTTAATCAATCTAAATACACATATGTATATATAAAATATAGTTTTCGATAACAGGCATTAGAAAATATCGTGAAGAGGATATGTGGTCATACAACATTGACATTTTCAAATGTAATGGGTCCGAACGACGACATAAGTTTTTTTGACCACCCAATGTCTTACCTCACCGCAAGCGCATTCGGTGGACCACAAGTAAGTATATAACATTCATCTCATACTTGTATATTAATCTAGTGGGGGAAGTTACATAAGATTTTGATAAAATTAAGTAAGAGGTGCTTATATTTGTTGTTGAACTAGGCTCTGATTATACATTTTGTAAGCTACGTGGACAAGATTGTCATCAATCTTGCTGTCGATACAACAGTGATTCCAGACCCGCATCTTCTATGTGATGACTTGGTAGAAGCGCTCGATATCATCAAACTTGCTGTTTTGGAGAAAGGACTTCATAAAATGGAAGTTTGAGATACGCATCACCTTATATAAGAACAAAGGTTTGTGTTGAAAAGGTAATAAGTGGTGAAACGTAGAAGTGTACTATGCTGCTGGCTTGATTTGATCTCAACAAAGCCTAAAGGTTCTTGGGGAAGACCAAATCTTCACCCCATAATGTCTATGTAAATCTTATAAAAATCAAAAGCCAATGTCCTCGGTGTAAAAAAAATATAACCGTTTTTTTCATCTCTCAAACTTTCTGGTCTCTCAATGGACTTCATATGTAAGGAGATACTAAAAGGCAATCAATTAAGTTTTGTGATCGCATAACCCGGCTTTGTGTCATATATAGGAGCATATCTTGTTGAGTATAGCCAAACCAATGAATCTTGCATATGGAATGAACTGAGATATATTTGATTTGATCTTCGTAGTGTAGCAGATGTTTGCGAATAGCCTTTGTATTCCACGGGTTGGTGTCTGATATATTGATGAAAATAAGAACACAAAGGTGTTTGGAATTTTGGAGGAGTAGTTTTTGTTTTAAATTTGTTTTGGTGTTAGGGGGTTTCTAAAACATTCGAAATGGTGTGGAAATAGCCATATATCGTTTTGTGTGGCTGAGGATATACAACGGAGCCATATTTTTTTGTTTTCAATTCGAGACAACTACAAATGTGGATTTTTAATTTTTTTTTTTTAAATCATAGGTTTATAGCTATTTTAATTTAGACTCTTTTTTTNTTTTGACTTTTTTTTTTTTTTTTTTTTTTTTTTTTTTTTTTTTTGTAAATTAGCTATTTTAGACTTAAGTATATTGAAATTTCAGTTTGTTTTTATTTTTGGAGCGTTGCAAAAATTTATAATGTATAATATAATTAAACTTTGGAAATTATAATGTATAATATAATGTATAATATAATTTATTACTTTTCAAATTTTAAGCTTTTTAGTTTTTATATATATCAGCATATTATTTCTAAGTAATTATATAGGAATTATTTTTTTTTACTACACTAGCTAAATCCTTCGGAAATTTTAACTGTTTAAGAGTAAAAAAACATAAATAATTTCTGGTACATATAATATAATTTATAACTAAACATTCATTTTTTGGTTTGGATATCAACCAACAATAACATTCATTGAAACCCAAGGAGCCTATAACATTTTTTTCTCCCTACACAGTTAATGTATAATAAAGTTATGTTCAGAGTCTTGTCCAAAGGGGACCTTTGGTTTAACTCAAGCTCAACAACGATTTCGGACTCATCATTACTCAAGCCATTACTCGTTTTGGTTTTTGTTAGTTTGGGTTTCTCACCTGTATATATATGGATCAACAGTTATTGTGTTGAAGAAACTTAAATTTGTATGAATTATTTTGTTAAACAGTTCATTTTGGTTCCAAAGTATTAATTTAGAGAAATATTGAGAAATGCCCCTTTCCACATGTCTTTTTCCACAAATACTTCTTTTTTATAATAAAAGTACCTTTTTAGGATTTATAGTTTGTTGTTGTCCCAAAAAAAAAAAAAATGATTTAGAGTTTGTTTAAGGTTTCGGGATTTAGGGTTTAAGGTTATAACTTATAGAATAATAGTTTAGGGATTAGATTTTAGGGATTTATGATTTAATAGAGGTTAAAAGAATCTTAGGGTTTAAGATATTAATCCTAAGCTCTAAAACCCTATAAAACAGAATACAATACGTTAGTAATTTAAATAGATGGAACAAAAAGAATGAAGATTTGTGAAAATGGATAGAGAAAAAGGGTATTTTGAAGATTCCCCCATTAATTTAATAGGTTAAAGTGCTTTTAAACATCCAATATCATTTCATTAAGTACTTATTAAATTCTGACCCCCCCAAAAAAAGTAAATACAGGGTATATTTTGTATGAGATTTATAAGTTCAAACAAACAACATTTGTAAACTCTTTGTATGAGATCAAATATATATATATATATATATATATATATATATTAGATATATTTTATCTAGATATATTTTATACTAAATAAAAAATTCCACCGTGATTTTTTATTTTTTTAATAATTAAGAAGTTTTGGACCAAAACATGTTTTATGGTTCCGTTCAAGGAGCCACTCGAACCAATGTTCTCTAGACTTATCAGTTGAGCCGGTGACCAAGACTTCAATTCTTTCTTTTAATACTTTTTCACTCTGAGTTTTACTTGACCTAGAGTTTGTCTCTATACATTATTGGTTGCATAAATTTGACTAGCCATTGACAACATTCAACCTCGACAACCAAAGTTACCAAACCCTACAATATGGNTGTTAGTATTACTACAATAAATTAGGTTTAAAATTTAAATTTTGTATTTATTTTAATATTGTTCTTCTTATTTTACAAATTAGATATAAAATAGAGAATATTTTCGATTACATCTCTCGTCAAATTCTCCATTCTTTTTTAGTAAATGGTTGTAGGATTTTTTTTTTATTGTTTTTTCTGATAATTTATTTGTTTGGTTATGAGTGGATGTGGT
>OVAF01001154.1:2198-25322 GCA_900406245.1 Odontarrhena argentea | reverse complement strand
ATGTTAATAAAGTTGAAAAATACATACCCGCGCGTAGCGCGGGTGAAAGACCTAGTTAAAAAGGATAGTTAAAGTAAATACAAATTTAATTCTTAGCAAGATGTTAAGATGATTTCCAAAGATAAATCATTTTTTCTTGGGCTTGGGCTTATGGGCGTGTCGGCCTCTTAGACCGAAAAAGTACATAATAAGGTTAATAACGACACAGGGGAATTTGTGAAATCAAAATATCGTGCAATTTTATTTTCTTACGGAAATGAAATCTGTCAGCAGCCTCGTTGAAGAAGATTGAAGACGGAGAAGAGAGCTTGAGAACAACGAAGCTTTCAAGAATCAATAAGATCATCTCCGTCTTCATCTGAATGCATCTCCACGCTCTATCCCTCAAATTCCACTCTTCTTCTCCTCACTATGCTTTATCCCTCTCCAATTTCTCCCCCCAAAGCCCTAATTCTCTCCTTCCGATTTTCCCGCCATTCCCGAATGTGAGTAGCTCCGTCTGTCTCCGTTGCCGGAGTAGCGCCGCTGATGTATCTCCGGTTAGATATGCCGATGGCTCTTCCTCTAACGGCTCTCTTGGGGAAATTGGAGGTATTGTGGTGAAGGATAAACCTATTGATGTCGCAACTTTGGGCAATCTCTGTGTCGACATTGTTCTCAGTATTCCCCAATTGCCTCCTCCTTCTCGTGGTGAACGTATGGCGTTAATGGAGGAACTCTCTATTTCTCCCCCAGATAAGGTTTTTGATACTTCTTCCCCTTTTCATCAATGTTTCAGTGATGATGATTTCATATTTTCGATGTATGGGACTGAACGAAAGAAAACGCCACTGTTTCAGTTATGATGATTAGTCGAATAACAAGTTCTTATCTCAGTGATTTTGGTAATATATTGAACTTTTGTTGTAGTTGAATTAGGGTTGAGCAGCTGTGCTAGGAGAGTTTATGCTTCTTGTTTGTTTCTTTGAAGAGGCCTCTAATTTCTAGCCAACTCATTGTTTGTTGTTCCTGGTGTCATCAGTGAAGAATTTTTGTTTTCCTGTTTTGCTTATAGAAATACTGGGAAGCAGGTGGAAACTGTAACATGGCTATAGCAGCTGCTAGACTGGGGCTTCAGTGTGTTGCTATCGGTCACGTAGGGGAGGAGATCTATGGAGAATTCCTTTTAGATGTTCTTCATGAGGAGGGAGTAAATACGGTTGCACTGGATGGAGAAACAAATGCCAAAGATACTGGCTCATTCTGTGAAACTCTTATTTGCTGGGTTCTTGTGGATCCTTTGCAGAGACATGGGTTTTGCAGGTACTGCTTTTGTCACACTGAGTTTCTACGGGAATTAAGTATAATTGAAAATGCCTCACCTGGGAGCCCAAAAAGACCTATGATAGATGTTGTTTTGGTGTGGGAGGGATAATGCTAATGGTATATGATGTGTGCATCACTCCAATGGTATACTGTGATCATAAGGGTGATGGGTATAGTATAGAGGTTTTCATTTAATAGGGCTTTTGGGGAAATGAAATGGTACAGACTTAGCATGAATTCCTCTTGGGAAGCCATATAACATCTTGATTATAGTTCTTTCAGAATGCCATATGTTTAGATAAATATGGCACTCTTGTTTAGTCATCTCGTTTCTCTTAGTGAGACGAACGTGAATTGTGATATCTTCATGCTTACTTCCATTGTTGTTCTATCCTTCAAGTTCCTTGCGTGTATGTATTACTAGAGAAACTTCTGTCTCTTTTAAATATATTCTAAGTTATGCCTGTGTGTTGAAGCAAATTCTTGTGGGTGATATAGTTATACTTACTTCAAGTACCTTTTCTATTACTAGAGGAACTTATGTGTCTGGTTGTTTCTCTTTTTTAGCCGAGCAGATTTCAAGGAGGAACCTGCTTTCAATTGGATTACTGATCTATCTGCGGAAGTAAAGACTGCAATCCGACAGTCAAAAGTTCTTTTCTGCAATGGTTATGACTTTGATGATTTCAGCCCAAGTTTTATAATGTCAACCATAGACTACGCTGCCAAAGTTGGAACAGCTGTCTTCTTTGATCCTGGACCACGGGGAAAGAGTCTTTCCAAGGGAACTCCGGATGAACGTAGAGCACTTGCTCACTTCTTAAGAATGAGTGATGTTCTTCTTCTAACATCTGAGGAGGTACATTTTACTTATCTCGATAAAGTAGTAAATCTATCTCTAGTTGGTCTTGTTTTGTCATTAATACTATCTTTATCTATCCTGGTCGTTGCATGGTTAGGCCACTTCTCCTTCTATTGTGCTTTTTCCCTGATATTCCTTTAGAAGACCCCAATGGTCCCCTAGGAATGGGACAATTAAAGAGAAGGCAACTTTGTAAGCCATAGGAGTTTTGTTTGTTTACCCGCTATTTTACTTTCATGCTATTGCACGTAGGACAGCGCTGTATTGCACTTGCTAAACATGTTGAGCATGGCACGAGTTTTTCCCTTATTACCAGATGTGCAAATTATTTTACTCCAGTCCCATGTCCCCTCCACTCCCTTGTTACTACAGTTGCAAGAAAGTCCTATCTTAAGCTCTTTTGAATGTCTAGTGTGGAAAAATTATGCTGATTATAGTTGGTGATCAGTTTACTGATCAAATAATTGGTGGCACTTTGAATGGTTGTTCAGGCAGAGTCTCTTACTGGAATCACAAACCCAATAAAAGCAGGACGGGAAATTCTGAGAAATGGAAAGGGAACGAAATGGGTGATTGTAAAGATGGGCTCAAAGGGTTCAATACTAGTGACGAAATCTAGTGTATCAGTGGCACCTGCGTTTAAGGTACCTGCTTACAGACCACCTAATATTTAATGTTGGCATTCACATCAAGGGTCTGAAAATTGAATTCACATGTATGTATCATAGAGTTAGTTTGTGTGATGATCAAAAATATCATTCCCAAAATACCATTATCAGGTGGAAGTGGTTGACACTGTTGGATGTGGAGACAGTTTTGTGGCTGCAATTGCATTGGGTTATATACGCAACTTGCCACTTGTTAATACCTTAACAATTGCAAATGCGGTTGGAGCAGCTACTGCAATGGGGTGGGGAGCAGGTAGGAATGTTGCAAAAAGGCATCAAGTGATTGATCTCATGAAGGCCTCGAAACTCAATGATGAAAAAAACTTTTTCATAGAACTACTTGCTGAAAATTCAGAATCTCTTAGAATCAATGTACTTTCAAAAAGGACAGGAAAGGAAGGGAACAAGCAGGTGGAAGTATTCTCCATGGAAAAAGTGGTTTCTGAATTGCTTCCGGAGCTTGAACATGGAAGGTGTTGTATAGAGGCTTCATCTTGATGCATTTGAAAGAAATTTTTCCGAGACATATTACTTTGGCGATGTGATTTTGATTGCCCTCATAGCATTTGCATAGAGACTTGTAATCCGGAAGATAAAGTTTAGGCTACGACGAAGATTTGTTTCAGCCAACTCTAATTTTGGAGTGCAGTAGATGAAGAAATATCAGGTAATAGATTGGTGAAGAACTTTTACATTGGGGATATCCTCAAGGGAGATATGAAAGAGGAACTGATACTACAACATTAGTGAGATAAAAGAGAAGTTTCGTACTCTTCTGTATGTCTTCTTAATGTTTGAAGTCTGTTAAAAGTGAGTTTTCTTTTTGTCGGGATTATATAGGAATCTGTCTGTTACATACCATATTCAGAAGAAAAAAGGGGAAAGTATGCTTTGTCGATAAAGACAGAACTCTTCAAGAGTAAGTTAGTCGATGTCTTTGTGTAGTGTAAATATGTTGTCTGAATACCCAAGTTACTAATAGTTGTTGGTTAATGGCCTAATAATGGGCTTTAGAATGACTAAATCTTAGGCGAAGCCCAATGAATATAGAATGACTAAAGTACCCTTGTAAGATAGAGTTACCTTTTTAACCTATTTTCAATCTCATCGCCTTTTTTGTTTTCATCTTTCTTCTTCTTCCCCAGATTTTTTTTCCCCCTTCACAGTTAAACCCTACACTCCTTCTAACCCGCCAAATTCCCTCTTTGAATCTGCAATTCCCTTCAATTCTCGACACTTTTCTTCAATTAAGTTTCGATCAATCCAGGTTCTGCTCAAAACTTTCAATTGTGAGTTTCAAAATCCTCTCTTTATTTTCCTGCAATTTTGCGTCTGATCTCTGTTCAATTCAATTTTTTCATATTCGGAAGGATTCGATTTTGGGTGTGTATTTTTCTGATATATTATGTGAAACAAAAATACGTTTCTTTTATATGTCTCTAGATCATGTTTAGTACAGGATAATATCATGTTGGTGTTTTAGCTGATAAGTAAGCATTTTGATGATTTGCTCTCTTTTACATTACATTGACAGGATATTTAAGAAAGGAGCCAACAAGTGAGTGTCGGGATCTTCTCTGCAATCAGATTAGACTTTTGCAATGGCCAATGACGAGCTGGTGAAGCCTGAGAACTGCGATTTCTCCTTTAGACAGGATCATTTTACAGGAATTCGAAACAATTTTGAGCTGTTTTCTAGTCAGGACTATAATTCCACATTTGAACAGCTGCTCGATATCAACCTCCAGATTGGTGTTCCCGGAGAGGAGAATGAGGTATGGAACGATTTCCAGGAAGACAAAGTGATGAATTATCAAGATGAATCAGTGGAAGGTTTAGACGGAAACCGAAATGATGTTTCTCTCTCGCTTCGTGATACTGATGAGTCTGGACCTAGTGAATTTGATAATGCAATTGTAATTGGGGCCACAGGAACGATCAATAAGCAAGAATCTCAGGAGATCAACGATAATCTAGAATTGGGGATGAATCATAGCATGGACTTCCCACGGGAACCAGACATGCCTCCTCCTCCTCCTGGCCCTCAATGTTGGTCTCTACCCGGTGCGGATCCTGAGAATGAAATGACTGTTGGTATGGAGTTTTCTGATGCAAATGCTTGTAGGAGAGCAATGAGGGGTACAGCAATTGCTCAACGTTTTGAGATGCAAACCATTAAATCTGATAAAACTCGCTTCACTGCAAAGTGCATGGCTGAGGGTTGTCCCTGGAGAATTCACTGTGCCAAACTTCCTCATGCGCCAACTTTTACAATAAGGACTATTCATGGGAACCACACTTGTGGTGGGATTTCACATCTTGGTCATCAACAAGCTTCAGTTCAGTGGGTCGCTGATGTTGTGGCAGAAAAGCTGAAAGAAAATCCGCATCTCAAGCCCAAGGAGATACTAGAGGAAGTTCATCGAGTTCATGGAATTGCACTGTCTTACAAACAGGCGTGGAGGGGGAAAGAGCGTTTATTGGCTTCTTTCCGTGGGTCATTTGAAGAAGAATATCGCCTTCTTCCTCAATTTTGTGATGAAATCAGAAAGACAAATCCCGGGAGCGTTGCTGTGGTTCATGCAAATCCAATTTATATGAACTTTCAACAGTTATTTATTTCTTTTCAAGCATCCATCTCTGGTTTTTTAAATGGTTGTCGGCCTCTCATTGCACTGGACAAGGCTTTTTTAAAGAGCAAATATCCGGGGACATTGCTGCTAGCCACTGGTTTTGACGGAGATGGAGCTGTATTTCCTTTGGCATTCGCTATTGTTGATGAAGAAAATGAAAATAACTGGCATCTGTTTCTCTCCGAGCTGCGTAAAATTCTTGAAGTTAACTCGGAGAACCTGCCAAAGCTTACTATATTGTCCACTAGGGAGAAATCAATTGTTGATGGTGTAGAGGCTAATTTCCCAACAGCATTTCATGGCTTCTGTGTCCGTTATCTCGCAGAACAGTTCCGAAGAGAATTCCAGAGCTCTATTCTTGTGAACCTTCTTTGGGAGGCTGCACATTCTCTCACCGTCCTGGAGTTCAAATCAAAATTGAACAAGATCGAACAGATATCCCCGGATGCTTTCTTATGGATCCGAAACATCTCTCCTGCTCAATGGGCATCATCATACTTTGAAGGAACAAGGTTTGGACAATTAACTGCCAATGTTATTACCGAGTCACTTAGCAATTGGATTCAAGATACCTCGGGTCTTCCTATAATTCAAATGATGGGATGTATACACCGTCATTTGATGAATATGTTCAAAGAACGCTGTGAAACAAGCTCGAATTGGTCTGGTGTTCTTGCTCCATCGTCAGAGAACCAAATGCTTGCAGCTATAGAGCAATCTCGTGTTCACCGAGTTTACAGAGCAAATGAAGCTGAATTTGAAGTCATGACAAGTGAAGGAAATGTGGTTGTGGATATTGAAAACTGTACTTGTTTGTGTCGGCGGTGGGAGATCCACGGTTTACCGTGTAGCCACGCTGTGGGAGCTCTCTTGTCTTGCAACGAGGACGTGTACAAATACGCAGAGAGTTGTTTCACTGCGGAGAATTACAGAAGAACCTATGCAGGAACTGTAGAGCCAATTTCAGACAGAGATCAGTGGAAAGGTGAAGATTCAGAGAGAAATGATGGTGAAGATATAATAAAAACACCAAAGGTTAAAAGAGTTGGTGAGAGGAGGAGGAGAAATAGAGCAGAGGATTGTGGTCGAGTGAAGCGGCCTGTTCACTGTAGCCGGTGTAATGAGACAGGACATTTCAGAACAACTTGCAATGCTCCTATGTAATATTAGTGTCTCAGGTTTCTCTTCTAGGATTTTAGGAAATTCTTTGGTAGAGGATTTGCTCTCAATAAGTTAGAAATTATAAGTTGTGGGTTTAGGTGAATGAGCTAGTACTATTATTTAGCTTTCAACCTTTTTTAAAGGCCGAAAGTGGTTTTACAACCAAATGTTTTCCATGTCTATTTTGTCTGGTCCGTAACCTTTTCAACAACTAGACAATGACTTGTCTGAGTAAACTTGTGCGTGAAGTAACCTAAGTGAGGTCACACGATTTTTTGTGAAAGGTTTGATGGTATCTGCCTATCATTAGGCTTTCTGGAGTAATTGGTCTCTGGCTATTTTTAGTGAAGTACGACTGAGATGAATGGTGGCTACAAAGCCAGATACATAAATCTCGCCATAGAAACCGGAACAAAACACAACAACGACGAGCAATCATCTTCTGAGTTTCATCAAAACATACAACAATTGATACCAACGAATCCCTCGTCATGCAGAGAGGTCCAATAATGCTGCAATTTTCTTGAACTTTCTTCTTCTCCTTCTTCTTCATCATTGTGAAATTGAATGTCTTGTTGTTGTTGAAACAGAGTATTATGGTACCAAAACGACAACGTACCCGCAGATTTTGGTGGTGTCATCGATCGGTCTGATGATAGCAGCTGCAGTGCATTACCGTCTCCGGAGGCTACGTGACTCTAAAATCATCCCTCGTATTAGATCATCTCAAAAACATAAAGGCCATGAGAAACTCGAGAGATTCTCTAATTACGTCGGTAAACATACATTCTATATTATCACAAAGCAAAGCAATATAATAATGGTTAAGGCCTTTGTTGAATTATGTTTTTCTTCTTTTGTTAGCAAGGCAAATGGGATTCAAGGACAGAAGAGACTGTCCAAATCTCTGCAAGTTAGCAGCAGAATACATCAGGAAATCAGATTGTTGTGAAGAAGACATTTACAGCTTTTTCTCTCAAGAGCCTCACGCTGATTCGCTCTTCATTAAGCTCGTTGAGGAGTTTGAAAGATGTATTCTTAGTTACTTTGCGTTTCACTGGAGCCACGCTGATCTCATGATTAGTCAGGTTTGTGTGGCTGTATTCAAAATCCTTTTTCTTGTGTCCATCTAATCTATGAATCTTAGATACTTAGCGCGGACACTGAGCCGAAGAAGACGCTGAAGCAAATTATCATGGCAGCTACAAGGTAAGGAACAAAATAAACAGACACCGGGTTTTGTATTGGAAAGAATCAAAGAAATGTGTGCTCTTTTAGAGACTTATGAATGATATTGTGTGTATGTAGGGAACAGAGGATCAAGAGGGTGACTAAGAACTTAAAAGTGGCAAGAGTGTTCAACACATTGGTAGAGGAAATGAGAGCAATGGGGATCGCGTCTATGGATGACTCACAGTGTACTGAGGTTATGGCACCAGTGGATCATAAAGACCGAAGTCCGGTTCTACTCCTTATGGGTGGTGGGATGGGTGCAGGAAAAAGCACTGTGCTTAAAGACATACTCAAAGAGTAAATGAAGCTCTCATTATGTGGTGAAATGTGTATTTATATAGATATGGCTTAAGCTAACCAGATGGTTTTCATGATGGATTCAGAGCATTTTGGACAGGAGCAGATGCTGTGGTGATTGAAGCTGATGCTTTCAAAGAATCTGATGTGATTTATAGAGCCTTAAGCTCCCGTGGCCATGTCGATATGATCCAAACAGCTGAACTAGTAAGAAAGAAGATAAAGATCAAAGTTTGTCACATGTCCAGTAGAATAAAAGATTGATTCTGAGTGTTGAATATTTTTTTGGGGAGAGTAGGTTCACCAGTCATCAACAGATGCAGCTTCATCGCTGCTAGTGACGGCTTTGAATGAGGGGAGGGATGTGATAATGGATGGGACACTGTCTTGGGTACCTTTCGTGGTGCAGACAATAACAATGGCAAGGAACGTCCACCGTCACCATTATAGAATGGGAGCTGGATACAAGGTTAGCGATGATGGAGTTGTGACAGAGGACTACTGGGAACGGATTGGTGAAAGAGAACAGCTGCAAGATGATGGGCGTAGGAGAAAACCATATAGAATAGAACTAGTTGGAGTTGTGTGTGATGCGTATCTAGCAGTTATCAGAGGCATTAGGTGAGTCCAAGCAAGCCATTATCATTCTATGGTTGTAGTTTTTCTGTATAACTGAAGACTGTTTTTTGGGTGTGATTGTAGGAGAGCTATTATGTGCAGAAGAGCGGTTAGGGTGAAATCGCAGCTGAGATCTCACAAAAGGTTTGCGGATGCATTTCCTACGTATTGCAGCCTTGTTGACGGTGCTAGGCTCTACTGCACCAACGCCCTTGAAGGCTCACCAAAGGTTAGTGACAAGAGTGAACCTCGTAAACTCATTCTTCATTCCTTTCATCATAGAATAGATATGATAATCGAGAGAAGTCTCAAATTCTCTGAGATCCTAGACTAATTCAGAATTCCCCAAGTCATTCACTAGGCCTAACAAGAAGTATGACCTCTACAACAAACCTGAACATTGTAGATAAGACAATGCTAACAGTGTAGTGTGACTGTGGCAGCTTATAGGTTGGAAAGAGAAGGAAAAGACATTGCTAGTGGATCCAGACGAGATAGGTTGTCTAAAGCGAGTAGGAAGCCTAAACGAAAACGCAGACTCCATTTACGAGCTGTATAAACATCCAAACCCAGCTTGTGAAGCAGGATCAATCTGGAAAGACATTGTTCTTTCACCTTCAAGGTTTAACATTCAACAAGAGCTCAAATACTCCATTCAGAAAGTCGAACGATCTAAAAAGCAACACAAGTTGCCACCACCTACCAATACTTAGCAACAAGAAGATTGTGTAATTTCAATGTTGATTATGTACCAAACCATTGACGAAATCAAAGAGTTATAGCCTATATATTGATTTAGAGGATAAGTGATGAATTACAAGCAAAAAAAGGCAAACAAAGTTTCTCTAAGGATCACTGAATTATACAAGACTACCATCTAAACAGAAAGCAACTAAACACCAATGTAAACCCTAATTTCACTTCTTCCCTCTCGAAGAAGCCCTCTTCGCTGGGGACTTAACAGTCTTGGGCTTCACAACCTTCTTCACTGCAGTCTTCTTCTTCGTCACCACTGGGGCAACCTTCTTCTTTGTAGCAGCAGCCTTTTTCCCTGGAGATGTAACCGTCGCTGTTTTCGCCGCCTTGGCTGGTCTAGCCTTAGCTTTAGGCTTCGTCGCAATCTTCTTAGGAGCGACGGTAGCCTTAGCCTTTGCCTTTGGCTTAGGCTTCGCGGTCTTTGGTTTAGCAGCAGGTGATTTCTTCGCTTTGGAAGCAGCGGTGACCTTTGACTTGGGCTTTGAAACCGCCGCGGTTGTAGGCTTCTTCTTCGCCGGAGCAGTAACCGCTGGTTTCGGAGAAGATGACTTCGCCGTCGCCGAAGGGATTTTGAAAGAGGCTTTAACCTTGACGAGCTTTCCAGAAGCAACGAGTCTCTTCAAATTGAGCAGCAACATCTTACGGAACGTTGGAGGAAGCGATTTCTGCTTCTCTTCGATGAATTTCTGAATCGCGTATTGGCTAGATCCAGTTCTCTCCTTCAGCGTCACGATCGCATCCTTAATCATCTACATGACAAAATCAATCCAATAATCAATCTCTTGAATCGATAACCTCAAAACCGAAAAAGTAAAAATAAAGCTAGATCGAATCTTATTGATTACCTCTTCGTAAGTAGGATGAGAAGAAACAGATTTCTTCTTCGTCGCCGTAGGAGAAGCAGCCTTCTTCGTCTTCTTCTTTTCCTTCACGTCCTTAACATTCTTCACTTTCCTTGGCTTCGCTGTAGCAGCCTTCTTCTCGTTAACCGTCTCCGTAGCCGTCGTAACGACTCCTTCGTTGACAGTGGGAGCAGCGTTCTCGATCTCAGTCGTCATCGGAAAAGAAATTTGAATGAATCTGAGTGGTGTGATCGGAAGTTATGAGAATGTTGGTGATGATGAGAGAGATCAAAGGAAACGTCCGATTTATATAGTTAGATGTGAATTAGAAGACATGTCAAATCTTTCTTCTGATTGGTTAATACATTACTACGCGGATCGCGATTTCTGTTTCAAGTTTGAATATTAACCGTTGGATTGATATTTATCAACGGTTTACAATAGAAAGCTTTGGATTGAGGGATTGAGGGGTGAGGAAGTTAGTGGATGTGGATTGGATACTTTGGGAATATTTGTTGTGCTTTTACACTCGATTGATTTGACCATAACTCGATATTTACTAGATGAAATTTAATTTTGTTTTTTGCATCGTGCAGATAATTTTGTGAGGTTTCGTTTGGTTGTTTAACTGTGGTAAATGGTTTATTATGGGTTGAGATATTTGGTTAGGAAGCGAGATATGTCATTTCTTTTGTTTTTCTTGCTAGTGTTGTAGTGTATTTGGTTTTTTCGAATAATGCTAATTACAAGTTTGGAGAAAATTATGTTCATAGGAAACCAGACAAATCAAGGAGTGAAATGAACCAGGAATCGTGGAATTTCGATAAGTTTTTGATGCCGAAACATTTGATTGAATAGTACATAAGATGACCATATTCTAGAATATGGTGCATACCTCCCTGTTGATGTGTCATGTGTCTATGGTAAAAAAAGTCCGGATTGGATTAATTTTCACATACACTTGTTAACTAGTTTAAGTATATGAATAAGCCATTTTAATTGATATTGCAACATTTGTATATCATGGATGTATATGGTTCCATTTCTCAAAGAGCGACTCAAGAACATAGACCATGTTCATACATATCGTTAGTCGGCAGTTGAGCGGTCGGGAGGCGTCTAGATATAAACCAACTAGCCACAGCTAGCTGATAAAACGCTAAATCTCCTGGTAAAGTATCGAGAGTCCTCTAAACCTGTAATGCGAATATGTCATTCACACATGTTTGGATGGAGAACCGAGTTCATGTTACGATACAATGGTTTTTACAACTGACACAAGATCGCTCTTTTGAGCTCCATTTGCCATGTGTGAATAATATCATTGATTATGGTTATCCAAACAAACATCGTTTACCAAATATTCCATACGGAAACATCTCATGGGTTTATACTCGTTTACAGAAGAGAAAACACTAAAATTTCACAACATGCTGGACTGCTCATGCAGTCCAAATTCTCTCTTGAAATGCTTTGAGAGATTGCTCAAAGAGTAAAAGACTACCCTTTCCACACAGAATCTTCTTCCGCGACATAAAGTTCTTTAGTTGTTGCACTCCAGAAGCTTCCGGGCATATACAAGCACCATCATATAATCCTTTGCAGAGGAACCTATTGATGCAACAAACCGCTGGTGCTTCGAATTTGTCTTCAACCATTGATCCACCAGCTTGTCTATCTTCAGCGTCGGGATCACGGCTTCTCCCATACACCTTATTTCTATCTGAACATAAACAATATACACGTTCATATGTTAACTTAAATCCAAAGTTATACTTGCGGTAAGCTTTCAAGAACTGAAAAATACTTCATTTGCATCCTAGTCCTAGTTTCACTCTACAATGAAAGAACTAACCATGAATAATGATACTCTACGGGATACAAGCAAGAAGCAGAAAAAATAGCTTACCTCAGTTTCACTCTCGAGATCTAGCTTCCTCATGAGGTACTTCTGGATGAAAGAAACTGGAATGTTTCCATCCCTGCCATGGAACGAGACATCGGATTATCTCCCCAACATAAGAAATTTTAAAACTCCGAAATACAGAGTTACAATGCAAGATGCAGTGACAACATAAAATATTTTTAAAAGATCGAGGGACTTAAAAGCAGCAGGCCAAGTGGCAAGTAAGTGGAGCGCATCAATCAAAGAAATTGATCTGAGAACCGAAAAAAACCTACCTTATTCTTAAAAAGTTAGCAGGAATTTGAGGCAAAGAAGTTTCTCCTTCCCTGAAACCACCAAGCCCTTGTCAACAAACCAATAGAACAAAAACAAAGAAGAAAAGAAAAAAAAATCAAGAAACGCAGATATAAGAGTAAGAGTAAGAGTCTCACTGATCATTGGACGCTACAAGTGAGAACCAAACAGGACCATTTCTCCTCTCCTGTTTTGCACACGACTCATCTGGTTGTGGCGAACTTCTTGAATCACCAAAGATAGTGGTAGGCCTTTTGCATTGAGTCCTACGTAGTCTTTTAGCCATAGGCGTAGCAGTTTCTGATGTTGTAGGATCACCATTATTACTCTTACGTTTATATTTGCTTTTAAGATCCTTAGTTTTGGTTTTACTCGCTTGGTATCGGCTGTGAGATGCATTCGCATGCTCGGTTTTCGAGCCTGACCCTTGAGAAGCAGAAGACTTTGGGGGTTTTGTCCCGTTTGCCACTTCGACCAGAAAATTTAAAGGTTTCCAATCCAATTTGGAATCCCAGGGTTCGTCACCATCCACGTTTTCTTGATCATCCTCTGCATATGACTAAAAAAAACAAAAAAATTTAAATGAAACATGTAAACAAAGCTTGTAATATATGAAATGAAGCCATCACAAGAGAATAGAGCATTGCAGTGACCACCTTCTTCACCTGCCTTTTATTATGAGTGGCTTTTTCAGGTGAGCTTGTGTTCTCTAGAAGCTCATCCTCAGAAGATTCTTCTTTCTTCACGTTTCTCTCAGCCAAAGAACCATTACCCCGAAACTCTTTTCTCGTGACCGCTTTAGTTCTTCTTCCCTTTGTTCCAGGTTGTGGTGACACCCTAGGTGTGTTTACAACCAAAGATGATATAGACCTCTCCTTCCTCTTTGCTGGCGAGGACACAATTTCAGGAGCTTTCACCTTTTTCCGTTTCAGTGGAAAGATTTTGGCTCTCAAGTCTTGCCAAATGTGGTCAGGCCTGAAAACATGCATACAAGTTTCTCCTCAACATACATTTAAGCCGACTAAAAAGCTCACATTTGTACATAACAAGTAAGAAACAAGGATAGCACATAGGAGACTCCATTCTTCTCCTAATCTAGATTCTCCAACAACCTCCTACATAAGATTTGTATCTGGGGCATCATCGTTGGAGACACATAAACCAAGCATAACTTATGAAAAAAATAACCGCTAATTCGACAACCTTCTGGACCAAATTATCTGTCCTGAGAAATTAAGGCACACAATTCGACAAAAACAACAGTGAAGTCTACTAAATCTGGTACTTGAACATACGATTATCAAATGAACAAGACTCGTGTAATGACTGCTAGCTAAGCCAGACTAATCAAAATCACCTCAGCTTCTCCAATGGGGCACCACCGAGATCGATATTGCATACGGGACAGCTCTCTATCTCATCCTCTGTGATTTTCTCATAGATACATTTCCTACAAACTGCAAAGGAAAGTTGTTGTCATTTAGCAAGGTTTCAATTGAACGAGACGAACAAGTTTCAGTGAGAGGCGAGAAAAATATGAATCGACGACATATAATCATCAAAATTCGAGAACAGAAGAGTGAAATTTCAGAGATTACAAGTGTGAAGGCATTCGGAGATAGTGGTGGCGTCACGGAGGAGGTTGTCGCAGAGAGGACAGCTCAGGCATGTCCTCATCGTCTCCCTCTTAACTTCAATCGCCATTTCTCTCTTGCGGCTCAACCACTCACACGTGCATGTAAGACGCCCTCAGATTTGTGTTATCTCTCTAGCTAGCGAACTCCATGTAAGATTTGCTTTAATGGGCGTTGAGATGAACCCAACCGAACCGTCAATCGGACCGGACGGAGACAACAGATTCGACGACAGGAGGTGGATTGGACGTACGATTCGGACAAAGAAGAAGAGTAAGGGTTTTGTTGTTTTAACTTTTGTCTGGAACTAGAAAAGCTCTCTCGTAAGTCGTCGACACGAGAACGAACGCTGAAACCTTCCTTCTTTCCTTTTTTTTTTTTTTTTNTTTTTTCTTTTTTTTTTTTTTTTTTTTTTGTTTCTTTTTTTAACTGGAAAATTAGGTGAAATGTTCTATAATGATCAATGAGAAAATTCGTTTTTCTTTTTGTGTGTATTTTAATATCGCGCAACTTGTTTAAAAAAAATACAAAGTTTTTTACAAACCTTGAAAGTTGAAAAAAAAAAAAAACATTTTCAGATTGTTTAAAACAAAAATTGACTATGGAAATGAACAAATAATTATTTGGATTTTGTCAAATTTGGTACCAGTTCAAAAAATGTAATAAATCAACCTCTATAAATTAATAACGTCGGGGTAATAAAATTTTGTTAATTTATCGATATATTAATTTATAAAAGTATTATTTGGTTCATAAACTACTTTTGGGACCGAAAAAACTTATTAATTTATCGAATATTAATTTAGAGATCNTATATATAGAGATATTTTTCTATATATATATATATATATATATATATATATATATATATATATATATGCACCATTAAAAACTCATCTCAGAGCATGAGCTACTACTACATATTCATATGCGTAGTCCCACTGGCACAGTTTTTGTTGGCCAACCAGAAATTCCCAATTATTCGCAATGACCGTGCTTCCAACTCTTTTCTCATTACCTGCGACTCCTCCATCCCTCGATCGCAAACATCAGGGGAGTTCCTTTCCGCACACAGGTTTTTCGGAATTTCATTTGAGGCTATCAGCGTGTCAGAAACAACGGGGAAATTGTGACTTAACTCTCTGTTCTCCTGAGCCAAGTGATTCAGCGCAAGGAGTGCCTTAACAGAAACACAAAGTGACTCACTTCCAGAAAGAACAAAACAACCAGGTGGGAAAAAAATATCCATGGCCCGACTTACATTGCTGGAGTATTCCTTGCCGTAAACAGAGATATCCTCGGGTTCATGACCCACAAGTTCCCTGAGAAAGGAAGATTTTTCTTTCTGCATAATTCTCTCAACCAAAGAATCATTACGTCGTAAATATTTTCTTCTGACAGCTTTGGTTCTTCTTCCTGTTATTCTAGCTTCTGCTAACACCCTAGGCATGCTTACTGATAAAGACAATATGGATAGCTCCCTCCTCTTTGCCGGTAGAGGCACAATTACATGAGCTTTCACTTTTCTCCGTTTTAGGGGAAAGAGTTTGCCTCTCAAGTGTTGCAAAATGTGGTCAGACCTGAAAACATGCATAAAAGTCTCCTCAAAATCAACAAGAAAAAGAGGAGTACAAGAGTGATTCCATTCTTATTCTGTTTCAGATACTCCTCATACGTGTATCAACCACAGTTCACATTTAAGAAATAAGTGGTAAATTAGCAACTTTCTGAACCAAATGAATCTCCTGAGCAAATACCATTTACAAAAGAAAAAACTCAAAAAGGCACACAACTCCACAAAAACTATAGAATGGCTACCAAATGTGGTACAAAGGGCTTGAGTCCAGTTATAATTGTAAGTCTATGGATAGTGGGAGACAAGGACCAAGGAGATTTATGACTGCTAAATCAAACTAAATCAAATCTTAATGAAAAATGGTCGAGTTGATAAACAGGACAAGATTCGCTTACCTAAGCTTCTCAAATGGGACGCCACCGAGGTCGATATTGCATACTGGACAATACTTTATCTTATCCTCTGTGATTTTCTCATAGATGCATGTCCTACAAACTGCATAAGTATAATAATCTCACAGGTTATTTCCTACACATGATTGTTATCAAATGTTACCAAATATAGTAAAAAATCGAAAGACAAAACAGTTTATAAACATGAAAAAACCACTCACAAGACCACTAACACACTATAGCAAGATAAGTCCCAGTGAGCACATTCCATTGTTAAAAAAGAAGAAGATTTGTCTGCTTTACATTGCACCAACAAAAAATGTAACCTAGATACACGAAGAAAGAGGTTCCAATTGCAGAATATTTGTCAACATTGACCTGATTTCAAATGTAATAGTTCTACCGATATATGGCAAGAAGAAGTTTCATTCAGAGGCAAGAGATATGTAAAATCAACAACTATAACAATCTCATCACAATTCCAGAACGCAGGACGAAAGAATCGATTGAAATGAAAAAGGTAAAAGGAAGGAGGAGGACGAGAAGCTGACAAGAGTGAAGGCAGTCGGAGATTGTGGTGGCGTCACGGAGGAGATTGTCGCAGAGAGGACAGATCAGACATGTCATCATCGTCTTCCTCTTAACCTCCCTCGCCATTTCTCTTTCTCGGTGCTCGGTGAAATCACTCGCACGTCCCATCTCCGAAACGAAACTGCATGCGTGCTCGACCAAAACGGCCAACGCTCAGATGTGTGTCGTCTCGCTTTCACTCTCTTCTTCTGAACGCTTCGTAGTCTTGTACGGTTGAGTTGAGGCCCAACTACTCTAGGCCCATTCTTAGGTCCTTCACACTGGGTGACCAAAGCCACATTAGCCCACATTTGGGTGGAAATAAACATTTCTCAAAATTATAACCATTAGGATTAATAAAAAATTGTCTATATCTATTCCATTAGTAAAGGCTCAATTCCTTCCCTACGGCCTATTGTTAATGATAACGTTATCTAGTGTAACAATTTGTTAAACTAATTTTGATGTACAGTGCACCTCTAAATAATAAATATAATACAAAACAAACAAATCATTATTGAACAAAGTAGAGGATTACAAGTCGACATGATGAATATTCGAATCTAAGCAAATTGCATAAAAGAATCTGAACTTCTCCACTAAACAAACAAAGTACTCATAGTCAATGTTAGGCCCGGTTAACCAAATTTTTATCTTAGAAATTGTTCAATCCTCACAACTAATATATATCATAATTTTTGATGCAATCCATTTCCTCATAATTTAAAGGAAATAAATATTTCCGATGCTAATCATGTTATCAAAATATGCAAAACTAGCTTAATGTTCCATTAGGGAGGAAACTATATCTACGTGTCCATCCCCTATTGGTGATTAAATAAAACAAAATTCGAAAGAAGACAATGATCACATTAATGACTTACAGCTTCATCAACGGCGTAATCACATGTCTTTTCACATGTACACCTGCCCGCACCTGATCCGCATCACTGCTCCTTTTGTTCGCTCTAAACATTTGAGTTTGACATCTCAACACGAATTCCCAATATCAAATATTTTCTAATTTACACCCTACTATAAATTATAAAAATATATGATTAAACTATGATTTAATTTTTTATTCATTAAATTATAAGAGCAAAATCCCTCCGATGATGCCTGAAGAACTCAAAAATCTAAACCCAGAATTGTAAGCGAAGAATCGAATCTCCATTAGAGGAAAACAATCACAGAAGGATCTCAAAACCCTAAGTTCTTCCTCATTTGCTTGTTGATCAAGCAGGAATCTCCGATTCCGAGAGATTTGTGAGTTCCTTCGCGGACTTGTTCTATTTCTTGCAGAGATTTTGATGAGATAGGGATAAGCGATTTGGAGGAAATTTTGTTGATTCATGAAGCAAATTCGTCGATGGCAGAGGATTTTGATCCTCTCTTTGCTATCGTTTTCTGTGTTCGCTCCGCTTATTCTCGTCTCGAATCGGCTTAAGAGCATCACTCCCGTTGGTCAGCTTCGATTCCTCTTTTCTTTTTTTTTTTCTTTTCTGTGTAAATTTGGGGAAATGGCTACTATTGTACTCGGACGATCATGTGGAAATGCTTGATGACTTTATTTTTTATTGAATCTGTTGAAAATTGCCATAGGCCTGCTTTTGTTTGATGTTGTTAAGTCGTCGGATTTTCATCTGAGCTTTGTTTTGATTTTCATTTCGGATTCAGGTCGGAGGGAATTTATTGAAGAGTTATCTAACATTGTAAGTGTGGTTTTCTGGTCCTCAACCCCTGGTTTAGTATTCTGATATAGATAGTGAAATCAAGATGTTTAGCTTTTTCTCGGTCCCATGACTGCATCGGAAATCTTTAATCCGAATGAGATATTCTCCGGTGATGGTATATGAGTGTGCCAAGTTTTCAGATCTTAGCCTTGTTTTAAAGCTTTATTTTTTAGGAGCAATATACTCAAGCTGAGATGCTACAATTTTTATGCAGAGATACAGGACTAATGACTTAAGACTTAATGCTATTGAGCACGTAAGTTAGAAGTTACCGGTTCCACAAACTCATTATCTTTCGGACCATTCATTTTGTTAAAATTCTTACTCTTTGTGCTTTAGGAGGAAGGAAAAGGCCTGAAGGGGCCAAGGCTCATTCTCTTTAAGGATGGGGAGTTTAATTCTGTTGTTAGGGATAAGTCGTCTGATGAAAGTGGCACTGTTACCCAGTCTAATGAGAGAGAAAAGCCAGTTGATATCGCAGGAATTGGTGGTGGGATCATATTTTTTCAATCTTGCTTTGTTTTGCTTTCCTGTCATTACTTCTTTCTTATCTTTTTTAATCATGAGTTTCAGGAAATTATCACAAAGATAGTGAAGAAATAGCAGTAGTTTCACAGCAGACGATAGTAAGCTCTGATGCAAAGGTGTGTACTAATTCCAACTGATGTATAGAGTGACATGAATTTGATGAATCCTCCTGATTTGAAGTAACTTGATGAGTTCTCAGGCTATGAAACAATTCATATATTAAATCCTAGAATCAGATTACAAGACATTGCTTCCCATGGTGCTTAGTTGATATAGTGAATAGAACACCCAAGATAGGCTTTCCATCAACATAAGATGTTTCAACTTTACGATTTAATGTTTTTTTGTTTGTGCCAGGATCAGTTTCTAACAGTTAATAATAATACGGATTTCAAGCCTCCTTTATCCAAGGGTGAAAAGAACACAAAGGCTCAGCCTGATAGAGCAACCGATGTGAAGATAAAAGAGATCAGAGACAAAATTATACAAGCTAGAGCCTATCTGAATTTAGCCCCGCCTGGTAGTAACTCTCAGGTTGTGAGGGACTTGAGAGCTCGAACGAGAGAGCTTGAACGGTCTGTTGGTGATGTGACAAAGGATAAAGATTTGTCAAAAGGGTACGAACAACTGTTGCTTCAAAATGAAGGATACCTTAATTGCATCCAGAAACATGCTGTTACTGCAAAAACTTTATAGCAATAAAATACTGTGCTGTTAAGAAGATTCATATGCTAACCTCTGGTGTGATTGTTTCTTTCAGCGCCCTTCGCAGGATGAAGCCTGTGGAAGCTGCGTTGTTCAAGGCTAGTCGTGTCTTTAACAATTGCCCTGCTATTTCTACCAAACTTCGTGCCATGAATTATAACACAGAAGAACAGGTTCAGGCACAGAAAAATAAAGCAGCATATCTAATAGACCTTGCTGCAAGGACCACCCCAAAAGGGCTTCACTGTCTCTCGATGCGGCTGACATCAGAATACTTTGCTCTAGATCCTGAAAAAAGGCAGATGCCTAACCAGCAAAATTATAATGATCCTAATCTCTATCATTATGTTGTCTTCTCTGACAATGTTTTGGCTTCTGCGGTCGTTGTTAACTCTACTATAGCTTCCTCGAAGGTAAAATTTCAATTTCTTTAGTTTTATATAAACAATATTGTGGGATGTTTTTCTGAAATTTCTGTCGTTTCTCATTCTATGTTAGCCTTCCAGCATCTTGCAAGATATCGTCTCATTTACTTTGGCCACTTGTTAATCTGTTTTGGGTTGGGGTTTGCAGGAACCGGAAAAAATAGTATTACATATCGTGACTGATTCACTTAATTACCCAGCTATCTCGATGTGGTCTTTGCTAAACATTCCAAGTAAAGCTACGATCCAAATTCAAAACATTGAGGATATGGATATCCTGCCTTCCGATTACGATCAATTGCTGATGAAACAACACTCTAACGACCCAAGATTCATTTCTATCCTCAATCATGCACGCTTCTATCTCCCGGGTATATTTCCAGGTTTGAACAAGGTGGTACTCTTAGATCATGATGTGGTTGTTCAGAGTGATCTAAGTAGTCTGTGGAGCACTGATATGAATGGAAATGTGGTTGGAGCTGTAGAGACTTGTCATGAAGGTGAACCTTCATTCCGTTCCATGAGCACATTTATTGATTTCTCAGATGCTTGGGTCGCTAGGAGATTCCATCCTGAAGCTTGCACGTGGGCTTTCGGAATGAATCTAATTGATCTTAAAGAATGGAGAAGGCAGAAGTTGACTTCTACATACATAAAGTACTTCAACCTGGTACGTAATACACAATCTCTACTGCACTTACTCACCTTGAACCTTGTAACCTTAACAATTAAGGCTTCGGGATTTCATTTGGCAGGGAACAAAGAGACCTTTGTGGAGAGCTGGGAGCTTAGCATTAGGTTGGTTAACTTTCTATAGGAAGACAGTACCGTTGGACAAGAGATGGCATGTGATGGGGTTAGGTCACGAATCAGGAGTCAAAACAGCTGAGATTGAAAAAGCGGCGGTTATACACTACGACGGGGTCATGAAGCCGTGGTTGGACATTGGAATAGAAAAATACAAACGTTACTGGAACGTACATGTCCCTTACCATCACCCCTACTTGCAACAGTGCAATCTTCACGCTTGAAACGGAAAAAGATATTCAAAACGTAGGTTCAAGTTCAGATTCTTTTTCGGTGAAAACAGGCTTCTCAGCATTTTACCAGTGTTATGATAAGCTTCATTCTTTTGCTCATCTCAGTGTAAATTTTTCTTCTTTTTCTATATACTTTTCAGAGCTTAATCTTAGACGTAGTTACAGCAACGGATTATTGTCTTCCTTTGGGGACATATATAGAAAATAATCACATTATTTCTCAATTTTCATCTTTATTTACATTTCTTTGTTTCCAAATTGCTTGTAGATGCATCTCTAGGTGGTCCTGATCTCGGGCTTTATCAATGCTTGAAAATTTAGAGATTAGAACCACCAAACATCATTCTCAAAATAGAAGTTTCGATACAGATTTTGTCCCAACTCCCAACTCTTGTCTAATTAGGCCAAGATGGTGGGGGAGGGAATGCGTGAACGAGGACGTGACAAGTGTAGAGAAACAATTGGTAGAGTGTCGATAAAATGCATATCCAATTAAATACAATACTTCTCCATCATCTGCTAAACTACGACAACAAAACCAAAATAGAAAAAGTAAACACCAGAGGCTAATTTGATCATTCTTGTGAGTTTTGGGAAGCTAAAGAACAATGGAAAGCTTCACTTTCTCCATTTCTAGTCCTATCCTTCTCAAGCCTTCAGTTGCAGCCATGTCCACAGTGCCTGTCTATGGTAAAATCTTGTCTTTCTCTCTATTTGTGGCCACACACATCAAACTCACCAGGCCATGACTCATGGACTAATTTATTGGTGAATTTGGGTTTCCGTAAGATCATTATTGAATCTACTTATGAACCGTATGTATATACTTTTGCTACCGTTCAGGTCTTACCAAGATGAGTAAAAGAATCATCAGTGGAGTGAAATGCTCAATGGAGACGAAGCAACCAAACCAAGAAAAGAGCTCAGTGGCTGGTGCGTCTGCAGTTGCGGTTATGTTGACGGCAGTGATGAGAAGTAGCCCAGCAATAGCATTGGTGGATGAGAGAATGTCTACAGAAGGAACAGGACTACCTTTTGGTCTGAGCAATAACTTGTTAGGTTGGATTCTGTTTGGTGTGTTTGGTTTGATCTGGACTCTTTACTTCACCTACGCTTCTTCCCTTGATGAAGACGACGACTCTGGACTTTCCCTCTGAAGTTGAACAGACTCACTTTTTCTTTCTTTCAAGTGGAATTCATTACTCTGTATCTTGGAAAAATCTATGTAAACAGATGAGACCTTCTCTTGTGTAAATCACTGAGTACCAAATTGATCAAAACCAAAAAAGTTTGGGGCTCTAAATAAATTATAAAGAAACTTTTGGGTTTAAAATAAAAAAACATATAATAATAGGGCGGTTCTATAATTTTCAGTATTATCACCTCATGGCTTTTTTACAGCCAACGGAGACGAATAAGGGTTTTAGGGTTTTTGAATCGAGAAGTCACTCACTCACCAATACCATCTACAATCCACCATCTTCACAATCCTAAGGTAAGAATTAGGGGTTCGACGAGTAGAATTTGTCTTACTTTCGTTTCAGTATTGAATTCGAATTTGCTTCATGGGTCAATTCGTGAGGTTTTGTGTAATTTCTATTGAGACCTTAAGATTTTCTTCCATATTTTTTTATCGTTGAGCTAATAGCAGATTGCATTGAAATTTTTTTGCAGAAAATGTTCTATCTTAGTGAGCTCCAACATACACTAAGAGTGCCTCCGTATCTCCTTAACCTTCCCTTAGAGGATGCCATTAAGTCAGTGCTTCAAAATGTCTTCTTGGACAAGGTTTGTTCATTGGCCTTTTGTTTTGTTTTCCCTGTATGCTTTACATTGCCGCCTTTGTGTATACGTTGACTAGTTTTGATCATATTTGATATTAAAGGTTTTGGCAAATTTGGGGCTTTGTGTATCTATTTACGACATTAAATCAGTAGAAGGAGGGT
>OVAF01001153.1:0-15295 GCA_900406245.1 Odontarrhena argentea | reverse complement strand
AAAAAAAAAAAAAAAAAATCTCAAGCCATGGGTAAAATTTTTGTGGTTTTCTCTGCCGTTGTTGTTTTACTTTTCTCTATAGCATATGCAACTCCAGGAATTGCAACTTTCTACACAAGTTACACTCGTAAGAATATTATCTTACATTCTATAACTACTGTTTATTCAAAATATAAACCAAATAAGAAAAAACTTATTAATCCCTTTTGATGTCTAACCTTAACAAAAACTGTAATGTAATCATAATTTTGTTTATGTGTGTTTTGATATAGCATCGGCATGTTATGGAAGTACACCAGAAGGAGTGATGATAGCTGCGGCGAGTGATCAGTTATGGAACAATGGTAAAATTTGTGGCAAAATGGTCACTGTAAAATGTACCGGACCTCGTAACCCTGTGCCTCATCCATGTACTGGAAAGTCTGTAAGAGTCAAAATCGTAGACCATTGTCCCGGTGGCTGTCCTTCAACTCTCGATCTTTCCAAAGAAGCTTTTGCTCAGATCGCGAATCCTGTTGCTGGAATCATTAACATTGATTATACTCTGTAAGTATTTCACCAAACTTTTATTTTTACTTATTTTAGTTTTCTTTAGCAAAGTTTGTAAATTTTGGAATTGATTGTGAGAATGTTTACTTGTATTTCAGGGGCTAAGACGTCGATGGAATCCAAAGATTTATAATAGACAATGTAGTAATGTACTTTTGTATTACCATTTGGAAATATGAATGAAAATCTCGAAATTTATACACAGTAAGATTGCATATTAAGATTGCGTATTTGCATTTGATAATTGGTGGTGTTGGCCTTAAACAATCCAATCTATAACCTGATCTCTGTAATAAAACATATTGTTTAAAACCCAAAAAACGAAAAGCCGCAGAATCCAAATCAAAGAGAAGCAAATAACCGAATTTCTATCTATCCTACTTAGCATGCACTCGTCCCAATCATCTTTTTGACAAATTGTGGTTAGATTTAAAAGCAGTTCTTGCAAATCTTCTGTTTATTATGTTCATAAAATTAGAACATTGCACAAGGCCCACTGAGCTGATGAGCCGGGTGTGAGCTCGATTAAGAAATTTCTTCCGCATCCTTTGTACTCTCCCCTCATGAACCTTGAGTCTTCCCGAGCATTAGATTGAGTGAACTCATTAACTCTCAGTCTCATGAACCTTGAGACTTCTCGAGCGTCGAGAATTCGAGATTGAGTGAACTCGTAAATGTTTATTTGTTATCTTTTTCATTTCGCTATAACCTTAACATGATCGTGAGAGGTGGAGACTGGGACTATAGTTCATTTGCAAAATGTAAATCAAAGGTTCAGTCTCAATTTCCTTTCATCCAGCTCATAGAAAAAACAATTTGACATACCCAACCAACTGCATAATTACAAAACAGTCTCACTAAACTCCTCTAATTTCATAATATGGTTCCAAGAGATGACATAACAAAAATGCAATCATTGTAAACTGTACTGGCACAAATCAGCCATATCCCAACTCAGAACTAATCGGTTAAACCAATCCAAAAGGAAGTGAAACCTATCTTTGAATAACAGGGAATTGGTCTTGGGATTTAGAATAACTAAACCATCAAAGTTAGAAACATACATATACCACCACTCTGAGCAAACAAGAAGCTTTGTATATTATATGACCCCATTGTTAATATTTACACACAAAAAGAAAAAGAGACTTCCAATCTGGCAATGTATCTACAGCTTTCCAGATCGTTCTTGCTGGTTACATTATCCGAAAAATGCAGTAAGGAACTGACCTTTTAACACATCCAAACAAATATCCGAACCGTCACATCGCGACAATCATCCAACTAGCGTCTAGTCCCATTCATTCTAAATTTCTCATGACATCCTGCAAACACGAAAACCAAACTTTTAAAACAGATATCAACGTTGAAGTTTTAAGCTTCAAGAGCACTCGTAAAGAGAGTAGCAACTAAAACTCACGAGTAGGAAGGATAGGGGTGACGTCGATTTTGATATCATAAGCTTCGATAAGAGAAAGAACTTCTTCGTTTCCAGATGCCATGAAGAGTCTCAAAACTCTCTCATTCAATTTCCCAGCTTTCAAAGTCCTCTTTTCATCACAAAACAATCAATTAGCATCAAAACCATATACAATGGAGTAGGAACAAAACACAAAGCTCATAAACCGAAACTTTAAGGATCTCAAATAATCCACCAAACCAACCATTTCTTGAAGAGCAGATAATAGATAGGCATAGTAGTATTCTACAATTTTGAAACCCTAAGCTAAGGTGTATCAAATACAAGCTCTAAACTTTCACTAACCCAGAAAAAAGTAATCCAAATTGACACTGAATTCGAAAAACCCAGAACCAAAATCACAAGAAATTAATAGATTAGGGGTTGATACCGCGAAAAGATCAAGGATGATGTGATCAGGAAGATGAGACAGATCGTTGATGCGAGAGAGGTTTAAGACGGCGACGTTGACGGTGAGGGAGAGCAGAGACGGAGGAGGGTTTCTCATTCAGTCAGTCGAGAGTGATTTGCTTTGTTGGCTCCGTCTTTGCTCTGTGTTTCGCCGCCGATGAATCGAAATCTCTTGTGGTTCGTTAAGAGACGTTTTCAGAGAAGCAAAAGGGGTAAATCTTTCTTGCGTTTCTTATTTCGCGTTTGTTTGTGAAACCAAAAACGCAGCGTTCGTGTCGCCGCGTTTGTAGAAAACGTTAAGTTTTTTTTTTTTCTTTTTCTTTTCACTTTTTAATTACTCCAGAAAAAATTGGTTTTCACTTGCACGAATTATTATTGGTTATATTTGGCTAATCTACCCAAATATAAATATATATGTAATAGACTACACAAAACAATATGTGCACTGACACAGACTAACATACATCATAAACATGGTGAATAACACAATGAGATTTTGGCTAATTTGGGACTTTATTCATAAATATTAGTACATGAAAAAAAAAACACGGAAAAAATAAAAAAAATTCTACAATGTAAAAAAATTATAATAATCAGAGTGTAGATAAAATTAAAAGTGAAAATTTAAAACTACATCATACGTGAAGTGGGTACTATTTTTAAAACTATCACTGGCCATTTAAAAATATACACTTAATTGCATTTCTGATAAATTAGACTATTCTTATCAATATTATATTTTTTAACACGCTAAAAGCCTCCAATCTTCACATCACCGCATCTCGACTCCAATGTACTCCACCAATTTTCACTTCTGAGGTAGTTTCGATCGAGACGATTTTTTTGTAGTTGTCTAGAGACACGGGTTAGTTCTATGTCTTCATTTCTCCATCTTCTTTGCTTTCCTCAAGTTGTTTTTAGTGAAGTTGAGTTTAATTATTAGACTAATTTCTAATCTAATCAACACCAATTGTTAACTGTAATTGAATACTGTTTTTGTGATGAAATAGGAATTTTAAGTAGTCGGTTCTTAAATCATTTAAATTTTTTTGAGACTTGCAAATGAAGATTCCGTAGTCATTGGAGCTTATTGATTTTGTTGTAAAGCTCATATCTCTTTCTCACTTCTCACAAGTGATTGTGCAGAAGCAAAGTTACAATAGAATTGGAGTTGCAAGGACAAGTCCAGAAGTCCTATTTGTACACTTTTTTTTTTTTGGGTCAACATCCTATTTGTACACTAAGGCCAAANTTTTTTTTTTTTTTTTTTTTTTTTTTTTTTTTTTTTTTTTTTTTTTTTTTTTTGAAATTGAAAATTAGTTTTTTGATGAGTGATGGAAAATTAGTTATGTCTCATTTCATGAGTGATGGAAAATTAGTTTTTTGATGTGGAGTTTTGAATGAAACCAATGAAGAATGAAATTATTTGGTGTTAGGAGCAATGGAAATGCCAATTACGTGTTGCTGAAAAGACTTTCCGATTACATATTATCATGTTGTTGGTATATATGTCTGATATTAGCTCTTTTGTGCGGAGTTTTATAATCAGAGACGAATTGGCTATGAGTTTGTAGTTTTAATTCATTGGTTATGGTTTTTAATTTTTTTTTTTTTTTTATAAAAGTTTATAAAATTTCTATGATTTTTTTTGAACGAAAATATTTTTTTTGCTAAAATCTGCTAACATTTATAAACTCTTCTAAATATCTCAAACTGCTTCTAGCTTTTAATCCTTTGATAGTCTCAGTTTTTTTTTTTTTTTTTTTTCTTTTTTGAATGAACGAGAAACAACATGGCTATATGCTTTTAGTTTCATTGTTTATAATTTATAAACCTGCTTTCTACAACGTTTGGATAATTGTAAATTCCTATATGTCTTTTTTTTAGTAGTCTCATTCAGTATGTGACATTCCTTTAGTAGCCTCACTTAGAATGTTTTTAATTTGGAGTGAACCCCACAAGGTCAAGTTAACCCCTCTAGAGGACTTCGACAAGGAGATCCCTTATCTCCTTACCTTTTTATCCTTTGCACCGAGGTTCTTTCGGGTCTTTGCAAACAAGATCAAGACAATGGTACTCTACCCGGAATTAGAGTTTCTCGCGATGGCCCTCCAATAAACCATCTTCTTTTCGCCGATGACACTATGTTTTTCACTAGAACCGGGCCGAAATATTGCAAGGCGCTAAAGAGAATACTCCAACAATATGAAGATGCCTCGGGTCAAGTAATCAATCGATCAAAGTCGGCCATTTCTTTCTCCAACTTGACTCCCCATGCGGCAAAAATGAGAGTTAAACGACAGTTGTTACTTGATAAAGATGGTGGAATGGGATCGTATCTCGGCCTTCCGGAGTACTTCGGGAGGAAAAAGAAAGATTTGTTTGCGAGTATTGTTGACAAAATCCTTCAAAAAGCTTCTCATTGGTCTACACGGTTCTTATCAAGCGCCGGGAAACAAGTCCTTCTTAAGTCGGTTTTAACCGCAATGCCCGCCTACACAATGTCTTGCTTCAAAATCCCTATCTCCCTTTGCAAAAGGATTCAATCCGCCCTCACACGGTTTTGGTGGGATAATAAACCCGGGAAACGAAAGATTTGTTGGGTTGCTTGGGAAAAGCTTACCATGCCTAAGTCTCTTGGTGGACTTGGGTTTAGAGATGTTGAAAGATTTAATGATTCTCTGTTGGCAAAGCTCGCATGGAGATTGTTGACTCAACCAAACTCTCTCTTAGCACGTGTTCTGTTTGGAAAATACTGCCTTGATACTCCTCTGTTATCCTGTCAAGCTCCATCAAGCTGCTCCCACGGATGGAAAGGGATATTAGCTGGAAGGGATCTTCTTCTCCTGGGTTTAGGTTGGAATGTTGGTAATGGTACCAAACTCAGTCTCTGGACAGAGCCATGGCTCTCCTTGTCCCAACCAGAGAGACCAATAGGACCAATTCCTCAAGCTGCTAGCTCTCTACGAGTTTCAGACCTCATCCACTTGCAATCTCACACGTGGAACCTTGATGCAATTCGCAAATATCTGCCTCACTATGAATCCAAGATCAGACAAATTTACCTCAGCCCTCTAGTTACAGAAGATTCTATCGTGTGGCTCCCGGAAAAGACAGGACTTTACACCACTCGCTCGGGCTATGCCGTAGCAAAAGCTCACCAACAACAGGCTTCTATCGACAACTTTAAGTGGAAACAAAGCATCTGGAACCTCAATACTTCTCCTAAGCTCCATTCTTTTCTCTGGAAATTGAAAAGTAAAGCTCTCTCGGTGGGATCCAATCTTGCCACTCGAGGATTCGTCAGTGCAAGAAGCTGCAAGAGATGCGGAGTGGAAGAGACTGAAATCCATACTTTTCTGCACTGCAGCTTCGCTTCACGGGTCTGGAACCTAGTTCCAATAACACCACTTTTCCAACCAGATCGTACCTCATCCCTGGACTCCTTCTTCGAACAAGGACAGCGACAAAAACCCCTCCCTCCCTGAGGCATCACCTCTGTTTTGTTTCCATGAATTACTTGGCACTAGTGGAAAGCACGAAACTCTCTCCTATTCGAAGGACGATTTATCTCAGAGTCGGAAGTGGTCCGAAGAGCTTTGGGAGAAGCTAAAGAATGGCAACTGGCCCAATCGAAGAAAACGGGTACAAGTCTTCCCACACATCACTCTCCGCGACGCAGACCTGCTCCAACCACTACCTCTTGCTATGTGGATGCTGCCTGGCATGCTCACTCCCTCCATAGCGGCCTCGGATGGTGCTTCTTGGATCCTCAAGGCAACACGCTCGCTCGAGGCTCTACCACGCACCTCTTCGTACCTTCGGCACTGGTGGCGGAAACGTTAGCTCTAAAATCAGCTCTTGAAGATGCTGTTTCTCTTGAGATCAAACACCTAAACGTGTTCTCGGATTCTCAATCTCTTGTCTCGCTACTTCTTACGAACGGCGAAGTCAATGAGCTAAGAAGCGTTCTTGTCGACATTCGTAGTTTACTTGAATCCTTCTTTTCTATCTCCTTTTTTCATGTTCTCCGCTCGGCAAATGTAACAGCTGATACTCTTGCCAAGTCGGCTTTATCTCTGTTGTTAGCTACTCCTGCTCCCTGAGCTTTTTAATGAAATCTGAGGTTTGTCCAAAAAAAAAAAATTTGGAGTGAACCAAAAACAAAGTAAAATGTTCTAGATTAATAAGGTTTTATAAATGGTTTCAATATGAGTTTCAACCTCCTCATTCACTCTCATATGGTGAGAACCTTGACCAACTATGGACCAAAAAAAGAGAACCTTTACCAACTAAAATGTTCTTCCATTAACATCTAGTGCAAATGGTTAAACAGTGTGGTGAGCTTAATTTTAATTGTTCTTCCATTAACATCTAGTGCAGATTCTCAAAATAAATATAAGTTTGATATATAGTATATATTTTAATTTGAAATCTAAATTTCAATTTTACGTATCTAAATATTTTTTATTGTAAACCTATGTAAACAGACATCCACCTTCGTGGGTGTCGAATTTTTATTCCTTCTTTTAAACTAATGTTTGGTTGAAAAAAAAAATATATATATTTTTTATTGTTAGTCATTCAGCAATTTGATGACACACATAATGCATTTGTTGAAACATTTTAAGAATCAATAACAAAATTAACCCAAAATAAAGTGTGGCAGCTGAAGATAACAATGGTCTTTCTTTTTTTAATAAAACCAGAAGTACAATTGATATAAAACATAAAAATTATCTCAACTGATTCAAAAGGAAAAAAAAAACAAAGGTGTAATATGAAGAACAAAAGAGTGATTTTAAGCACATGAGGAAGAGGCACCAAGAGTAGTAGGGTTCTTGCGAACGTATTTGCGAGCCCAAACATGTTTGCTATCAATAGTGAACTTATTTCTACTTTTCCCCTCAACAATCGCTTCAATCTTGGATGAATATCGCATCATTAACACCATCTTCGCATACAAAGGCTGCTCATTTTCTTCCACTTCTTGCATCTCTATTGCTTCTATCACTTCTCCAAATTTCCTCGTGAAGTAGACTCTAACTTCCTCTTGCGACACTGGATACCCTTTTGAAAACGTGAGGAATATAGTCCTATCATCCGGAGCCACCACAAGTTTCTCCACTTCTTGTTTCTTCGCTTCCGCCTCTATCTTAGATGTTTCTTCTTCAACAAGAGGAGGAGGAGTAACCATTTCTTGTTGAACACTCAACCTAATTTTCTTTGTATCCTCAATGACTTTCTCTCTCTCTAAAGCCAATAGTTTCTCCTTGTTACACATTTCTGCTTTCTTGCAAATGTCTTCGAATGCTCGAATGCAGATGTTGTTCAAATTCTTTCTCAATTCGAGGAGAAAAGCTTGGCGGTTTTGGTGAATGGATGTGAGAGTAAGCTTGCCTCTAGTCATACGGATGATCAAAGGTATAACTGAATGACCATCGTTGTTGTTGTTTGCGACAAAGAATGTAGCTGCGTATTCTTTGTTGTATAAGAAAGTAAGACACACAACAACTTCGTTAGCCACTGCTTCGATGGATGCATCTGGTAATGTGACAAGATACGCGATTAAGTCACGGACGTAACCAGCCTGCTCGAGCAAGTAGAGAAATCCAAACACTTCAAGCGATTGGTTCATGTCTCGGTTTAGACCAAAGACAAGACGAGTGAATAAGTCTCGATCAATTTTATGAAAAGCATTGAACTCTTCTCTTGTTACTACCATTGTAGAAGAAGATGTGTTTGAAAAAGACGAAGAAAAAGAAGAAGTCATGATGAATTTTTTGGGTAGATCTTTGTGGTGATAATGATATGAATCCCAGAATTTAGATTGTGATTTTAAAGAGAGAAGAGTTGCAATCTTTTTTTCCTTTAAATGTTATTGTATACATTTTCTTTAATGTATATTCCTAGTTCATGTTATTAATTAATTCCATGTGAAAATTGTAATTTTTGTAGTAAGAAAGAGGCTCTGTATCTTTTAGGTGTTGACTGTTGAGTCATGACCCTGGGGCACATACTTCATCCCTGGTATTTCCCTCGTCTCATTTCCGGTATATCTTTTAAAAAATATTATTTTATAAAAAAATTTGGGTTTTAAGATAATATATTCATCAAGTAAAATAGAAATTAGTAGTTCCGATTTTTTTTTTGTTTTTCCCAATTATTAAATTCTTTTGTTGTCTCATTTCCTTATTTTTCTTCCCCTTCTATTCTTTAATTTGAAAATTATTAAAAATTATAATTTTTAATGAAATTTAGTTGAAAATAAAATATAGAAACTGTATTAAATTAAATAGAAACGAATTATTTCAACTTTGTGTTTTTTTCTCCAACCAAGGCATTCTATTTCGGTTTCATTTTCCATTTTCTTCATTTTAATTATTTCAAAATTTAGAAAATTTCTTTAAATCAAAATTTCTAAAAGCGGAATGTTTTTTAGTTAACGATTCGTAGTGGAATTTTTTTTTGTTCACAATTCACAATTCGTGTTCGAACTTTTAACAAATTACAGTTGATTTTTCGACATCATCTCTAATACATCATCTTTAATATCCGGAACAAGTTTGACAGCATCCCTAATCGGGCGATTTGTCTATACGTAGTGTACCTTTTGTGAACTGTGTTGCTCTCAAAATAGCTAACAGTGTCACTCAAAATCATCGCTAGCAATCCTATGTCTCACAAGCAGGGCATGTGTGGCTCAACAACCTGCTGAGTCCTAAAGCACGACTTAGCTAAGTGATCTTAATCTCATGCTTTCTCTTTGCCTCTAGTTTTTGTTCCCCTTGGACTTTGTTCGTCTTTATTGGGCTTTGTCCCGTTTAATTATAATTATGAGGTTCTGTTTTGAACCCCCTTGAACTATTGGGCTCTATTGGTGTCCCCTCTCCTCTTTCTTAAATAAATGACATTTATGGGTATAAAAAAACAGTGATTAAACCCAACAAACCTCTAAACCTGACAAAAAAACCGAACATGCAAGAATCTTCCAAAAAAAATTCTCGAAAAAGGGACGATTTTCAAACATTATTTTTAGGCAAAATGTGGCTATATATCTTCTTCTACATATATTACTAGCATTGGAGTTTCTTTGTATATTACAATTTGGACTTTGTATGAATAAAGCTAAAATTATTCTTAGTTAGTGTCACTTTTTTGTATTTATTTGCTCATCGGAGATGAACCTAAACATATGAGGCTCATTCTTATTGAGTTTTGAACACCACTGTGCCATGTTTGATACTAACATTACATGGTCATTTACACCTCTGACTGTGAAACCTTCTTGTTTTTTTCATCAGTAACACATGAAAAAACAACCAACACTCAAAAGATACGCTAGCTAAGCACTACAAAACCAAAAATAGCAGCAGCTAAAGACTTACAACAACAAAAAAGAACAGTAAAAGCAAGAGTAAATCAGATTCTGAGATGTCAATGAATTTTGTGAGAATCACTGCATGAGTTCATTGCTCATAATCGGTCAAATGAACACTCAGCTCTTAAAAACTCATTGCTAAAAGTACAATACATAAAAAATCGGGGTTCACAATGATTTTCTTGATGTTAATCTTTAGTGAAATGATGATATATATCATTAATTTATTTGAATTAACAAGAAAAAGAAAAGGGAAGTACTTTGTAATACTACATATAACCTACTACATCTTTTATTATATAGATTACATATTTGGATGGACAGTTAAGCAATGGTCTGAAATTTATTGGCGAAGTAATAAATGTGTTATCTGTATAGCACATGCACATGGGGGATTCTTTTCCTCTTTACAAGGTCCATTTTCTCATTAAATACTTCTGCTAATTATGTATTATGACATTTTAATATATACTATTAATTGTTTTGTGGGAATAGGTGTCCAATGGAGAAAATTTCAAACAATTTGGGTGATCTCTTTAATTCAAACTTTAGGTGGGATCTAAAAATAGAAATCAAACCATGTAATGACAAATTAGTTGTTACTTAAAAGTTCATATTGTCTAATTGATCCCAACCTTGAAGATGTTTTTCATTATTTTCACATTATTATCAAAACCGTACTGGTCTGTGTTTTTGTTGACTTTTGTATATAAACTCTACCAGTTGCTTTTGGCTCATGGGTTGTTGCTACTAAAAAATTCTGTGAAGTATGGTTTAGTTTTTTTTGCATATACTTCTCTTATTGTTTTTGACTTTTATTATAATTGTTTTCTGTATGAAAAATCAATCAACTGTTATTAATACAACTTTAAATAATAATTGCTTAAAGAGATGCTAAATTTGACAAAAAAGTGAAGTCAATCCAAACAAGTTTTGGGTGGATAAGTATAGACGTTTTCTTTGAGTATTTTATTTTTTGGTAGTCCGTAGAGTAATCAGCCCTGAAACAAGCATTACGTCAACATGTTGAATTTTGTAAAGGGGTAATTTGCTAAATCCAAAAAAAAAAAAAACCAAAACTTCTAGATTCAATCCTGAAGATCTTGCCATATAGGAGGGTTTTGGTTATAAAATGAAATTTAGTTTTTTTATTAGTCATTTTTGCCAATTTCCCTTTCGTAAACTTGTCTAGTAAGAAAAAAAAAAAAGTAAATTCCGAAGGCCAAAATGAATATAAATTGTCTTAAAACTCAATTTTTTTTATCAAATTAATTTTGTTATTAATTTCACTTTGGCAGTAATTTCAATTCATTTCTATCAACGGTTGAAAAAATACAGCAAATTTAGTAGAACAAGTACTTGTAACATGTAAAATAAGCTCTCATATCGAGCGACCATATCAAAAATATAAAGGTTGGAATCGCCTATTATTTTCGGACACATGCTAATATGGATTGTGATATATCAACCATACCATGGTCAAGCTAAAAGCCTAGTTTTCCCAAAATATGATGGTTCGACCAGGTTCAAACAAGATAGATCCAATCTAAAACAAATATGTATTTAAAACAAACTATAAATAATTATAAATCTAATTTTTTCTTTCTCTAAATTCTGATTAAAATCCAATATGTGTTCTTTATCTTTTTTTTTTTCCATTGATCATTAACTTCTCATGTCACTTTACTGAATAATGTCTACAACGTTATCTGATATCTTTGTATGTTCATGTATTTTGCTTCATCATTCATTATGTTTAATTAGCGAATAGTCTTTATACGGATCACGGATAATTCTATGATTTGCTCTTTGAGAAGGTAGGATCCCATAATGGAGAAGGCTCTTTATGACTGGTTTGTTAGCAGGAACCTATAATTAAGTTCTAGTAAGATTTTTTCTTTCAACAGTTTCGCTTCATTGTCGACACGTTTACTTTTCTTGAATGACATTAACATTTTATTTCAAAAAAAAAAAATATTATGGTTTAGTAGTTTAACATAATAGTGATTTATGTTGTATGTTGTTAGCTAATTATTTAGATTGTTTTTTTTTTTTACAATTCAACAATATGCACTAAGTTGGATTTGAACTCATATAGTGACCCAATGACGATAATACCACATGTCGATAGGTTACAATTTTTAGTTCATCTATTTATGTTGGTTTCAATGCTAGTTTTGCCTTAATTACTTAACATTATAAAGCAAACATTTTATGAGTTTATCTCCAGAATGAAAGCTGATGTTAAACTTCTTAGTGAACTTATGTACATGAATATTATTCTTGTTGATTTTTTCATTTGCAAACAAGCAATATTAGATGTTAAGAAAGTTGTTTAGTGTCGCGAAAGTGGATTAATATTCATAACTACAAATTCCATGTTTTAGGATGTGTCTCATTAATTCAGTCTCTTGCATGATTTTTTTTATTGTTAATTCATTATTATGATAGTTAAGCTCATAGTTTGATGCCCTCTCTTGTTTTAGTTTTTTTTTGCATTTCTTAGCTTTTAAATCAAACAAAAACCTAAAAACTATATTTTCAAGAGTAGTTTGTTACAAGTATCTTTACTGTTGTAATTATTTATTTACCTGGTTCTATCCATAATTACTTCTTGATATTCCATGCGCTCACTCCCCTACATGTTTTAGGCTTTATAAAGATTAAAGCTTATATAAGGTAAAATAGAGCATATCATAGATATCTTAAATATTGGATACTTGTTACCCTCCTAGACAATAATAATCCTTATATGTAATAGAATTTTAGTCATGTATTTGACTCCGGCAAACGTGTACTCCCAATAATAGTGAATAGTGAATACCTCTAGCCTTGTTCATACAGGAATCTAAACTTCACATATTTATAATTTTAGTCAATTAGTCGACCTTAGAAACTTACATTATCATACATTTAAATTAGTTAACGAAAATTTAGATATCGGAAGTTAAAAAGATCACACTTGTACAATATAAAAGTAATACAAACAAACAAATAAAAGTAATTCAAAAACTTATTATAAATTGATTTGGGATATCAAAAGATTATAATATCTGTTTTTTTTCTTTCTAAAGTACGATTTTATCTAGGATTTTATAATTATGTAAATACTAATTATGTAATATATATATATATGATATAAACTAAACTTGTATGGATCGAGTAATAAAGTCAAAAGAAAAGTGATATAATTGATATTTGATATCAAACTCTTACTTACAGATAATAAAATTATTATATCTTTACCAACTTAAATATAGCAAATATTTTTATTTTTTAGGTGGATACAGTTAGGCTCATGAGTTGAAGACATGTATGATGTAGCTAAGGAAATAATACCCAGTAGTAAACTTGTAAGGGCTGAGACAGTCTGTATTATTGTTAGGTTATTTGTGTTCTATATATGGTGTTTGCAAAACAAATTAATCTATGGGACTCTCTAGTTTCATGGCATGGTTGTTGAAAACCCAATGAACCAAGCGTTTTTGTCAACCCACCCCTAGAATTAATTGCTCCGATTGTCTAAACCGACTGTGGTTAAAGAGGATTTTAATAATATTCAATTCTTCATTTCTAGTGTAATGTTGAATACAACAAACATTTCATGTAGTTGTTCAGTACTCGGTTTTATGGGTCAGAGGGGAGTAGGTGATTCCGAAAGTAACATCTAAAACATATTTTATTTCTTCTGGAAGGCAACCCTTCTTTGCATGTTTTCGGTTTTTCTAAAGTTAGAAATTTATTTTGAATTATACAAGTAATTAGGTAGAAATTTGTAGATAGAAGAGATGCACGTCCAAATTAAGTGGACTTTCTTACTCTACGCTATATGTCTAGANTAAAAAAAAAAAAAAAAAAAAAAAAAAACATTGGGGACAAAAAATATAAATTATAAGTGTAATAAATACCACTACATACCCACGTACCATTTCATAAATCTACCACATTCCAAAAATATTTTTAAATCTACAGTAAAACCTCTATAAATTAATAATGTTGGGACTTGGAAAAATTATTAATTTATAGAGATATTAATTTATAGAGAGATTTATTAGTTTATTTTATTTTTTAAATTTAATTTAGAATATGTACTTTACCTTAAATTTTACATAAATTCTTCTAAAGTTATAATGTATTTAAAACTTTTTCTACTTTTTTATTTATACATTCATATTTTTCTTGATATCGAAAATACCATGTCAATAATCTTAGTTATTATAATAGAATATATGTTAATAACTCATAAATCCAAAATATTATACATATTCAAAAATTTAAGGTTAAAAGATTTATGTCTACTTAATATTGATGATGACAAAGATGAAATAATAATATTCGCAGTAGTTATATATAATAAAATGGTTCTTGCAATAACTCTTCTCAATATATAGAAACAAATAGAGATGACGTAGTAGAAAATTTAGTGACTCGTTTCAATAAAGTAAAAAATATATATATATACATCCCATCGTATTTTAATATAATTTCTTAAATACACATACAACATACATATATATATATATATATATGTCTAAGATTTCTGATTATTAATTTATACTATTATTGGGACTATATTTTACATTAGAGTTTCAAAAAAATTATTAATTTATTATTTTATCGAATATTGTCATTTTTTACATTGGCCCGACTTGGGACCGGAGAATTTTATTAATTTATAGTGATTATTAATTTATAGAGTATTAATTTATAGAGGTTCTACTGTATCATATTCCATTTTGTAAAAATTCTTACGAATGACTCATATGTTAAGGTTTAAGACTTAAGGGTCTAGAAAAATTTTAGAGTTTATAATTGACCTACGGTTTTTAGGGTTTAGTTTTTAGAGTTAAAATCTCATAAAATTAGGGTATTGCATGTAATAACTATTAGAGTATAGTTTTTAGGAGTGAAACCTATTTTTGGAGTTTAGGATGTTAATTTTAAGATTTTAAACCATAAAACTCAATAAATAAAAGTGAGAAGGAATGAAAACATTCAAAAATGTCTCTTCCTTAGTAGTACAATTAAAAAATGTTCATAGTCAAAATTAGGGGTGTAAAGCGGTCTTCTGGCCCGCGGGCTGAGCCCATATGGACCCAAGACGGAGCGGGTTGGGCCTACCATATAGAAGACCGCAAATTTGCGGGCGTTGCGGGCCGGCCCATGTGGTCTGCGGGCTGAGGCGGTCTAAACCGCAAACAATCCGCGGTCTTGCGGGCATGTCCGCATATACTCTCTGTTAATAGTTTTTTTGTTAAGTTTCTAAGACAGACAGAGGGTTTTATTTGTTTAAAACACACAAAGTTAGAAACCCTAATAATGTTTCACAATACGAACAGACGGTTATCAATTCTCAGAACACTCTGCGAGTCTGCGACTAAACACAGAGAAAAAGCTTGGTTTCGTTCTCAATCAAGTTGAACAAAGTTTCCATGGTAGGTTCTCAATTCAGTGACTTGTGCCTCATCTGTCTCTTCTCTAAGACGTTTCCCACA
>OVAF01001152.1:0-25339 GCA_900406245.1 Odontarrhena argentea | reverse complement strand
GTCACTACTACTTAAATTTATTTCCAATCCTCACCAAATGTAATTTCTTCTCATATAGTTTAGGGTATCATAACAAAATAATAAGTTTAGGATTTAATATTTAAGATTTCATACACTAACATGAACTATATAAAATATAGTTTATGATTTTTTAAAAATTGATTCTTAAGTTATAAGGTTTTGGGGTGGTTGACAAAAAAGAAAGGAAAAAAAAAGGTATGAGTTTTTTGGTTAAAACATTTATAATAATGAAGCAATGTATTATTTTAATTGTTAACAATATAATATATGAATAAATTGATGTTTTTATTTACGATTGATGTTTTAATGATTTTGGAGAGGTTTTCATGATTAAAATTTATGTTTTATGTTTATAATTTCATTATTGAAATATAGTTTAACAATTAACAAAAAACCTTTCAAATAAGAATTTATTGAAAGTTCTTAAAATACAAAATTAAATATTGACAAAAATCAGAAATTTTGTAAACTCATATGTAAAAAATTATATTTTATAAATAAATGATATAAAAATTGGGTTTAATATATTCAAATGGAATCAAAATTGCCAAATCATTTATTCATGAGACATATGTTAGTGGCCGCTAGATCAAAAGAATCAATGGCCAAGATGACATAAGTGGCCACGTCATCGATCCAAAACATGTCTTACAATGAATTACAAACCGTTGGATTAAAAAAATTAAGGGTCAAGATTAGAACCAAACCTAATAAGTCTTTTGTAAAACAAAAAGGAAAAAGAAAAACAAAAAGGAAAAAAAAAGAAACAGATCTCGTCTCCTTTCTTCCTCTTCTTCCCGATCCCAAATCTCTTCTCCTTCCTTCTTTCTTTTTCCCGATCTCTTCACAATTCTTCTTCTCCTTCCTTCTTCTTCTTCCCGATCCTAAATCTCTTCTCCTTCCTTCTTACTAGATCGGTACATGGCGACGGAGGAACTCAATGGACCCGAGAAGGGAGGTGGAGTAGTGGAGGAGCAATTGGTACTCCTTACCAGATTGATAACACCATTCGAGCTCTAAGTAAAAAGGTATAGAGAAACCAAGTCCAATTTAACAATCAACCATTCCTTACATTCTGATTATCAATAAAGTCTCTAATGATTATGTGTTTCTTTGTCAGTGTTCAGTAGAGATAAGGTGTGCGAAGTAGCAACAACCTAGGAAGTAAAGGGATCCCTCTCGTTACTCTCTGGTCTCGTCTCTCTGGTCTCGTCTCTCTTCTCTATCTCCTTCCATCAAAGCTCATACGAGGACTTCTTTAATGTGCTCAGGCTTTGCTGAATTGATCTATGGAGATGAAAGAGCGAGATTCGTCTTTGTCTTTTCTCAACTAAGCTTTTGGTGGTTTTGAGGTTTTGTTTTGCACAATCCACCACGTTTGTGAGCGGCGGAGAAGTGCCGGGTTGAGAAGAAGGAGAAGATAGAGTTAGATTGTATTTTGTTGTATTTGTGTATTTGTCGTATATATGTTTTTTTTTTGTATAATCTACTGTATTTGTATTTTTGTAAAAAAAAAGAAAATACTAATACAATTATCAATTATGATTCATTATTTTATTTCTAGCAGAAAAATATTATTGGATTAGTTTATAAATTAAAATATATAACAAAAATATACAAATTAGTCACATTTTAATGGCACATAGTCCTAATGTAGTTGCAAATATATGAGACTACATACCATCTAAATAAGGATTGTACAACCAAAGTAGTTGCAAATATTAGTAGCCAAATTAAAACCAAATTGCAACGAAACAAAGAGTCACAATGTAGTCGCATATTTAACTTGTGACTAAATTGCAACTAATAGAAAAAATTTACAATCGGTTGCAATTTAGTCACAAATTAAAATAGCAACTACATAGCGACTAATTTTTGCGACTACAAACCGACCACTTATACAATCATAGCTAATTTAGGTGGTCGCAAAGTTAGTCGCAAAATTTGCGACTATATACAATAGCCACAATTCAGTTGCAATGTAGTTGCATTTTTGCGACTGATATGCGACTATCAAAAATTGCAACCAGCGTATTGTTACTACTTGATTTAGTCACAATATAGTCGCAATTTCCATTATTGCGACTATTATGCAACTAATACTGCAGTCGCAATCAGCATGTTTTCTTGTAGTGTAAGGTTTAGTTTTTAGGGGGTTAGGATTTGTGAGGGAAACCCTAAAAGGCTAAAACCAACACTCTAAACCTTAAAACTCTATAACAAGAGTGGTACATTTAAAAATATCACTTACTTAATGGTACATTTGAAAATGTCCATGGAAAAAGTGGTAGATTTAAAAATTCCCCTAGTTTTTTTTTATACATAACAGGGAAAACTTATTATCAATATAACTTATAATAGGATTCACTGTTTTTCTTATTTAACCTTACAATATTAATTAATAATTAAAATTTAGATATAATAATTATTCTTTGCAGTACCAAAAAAAATTAGCGTTGTAAGGTACAAAATAAAAAAATTTATAATCGAAACTTTAGTTAATTAAATAATTAAATCTAAATTTGTCAAAACAAAAGAGAGGAAAAGATCATGTAAAGAAGAGTCCTTTTCATGATGGATTTGGGACGGTAGTAAATAATTCATAATTCAATCGGATTTGGTAACCGACTCTTATTAGTGGTGTCAATAAATAAAGAAGCTCGAGCCACACCAAAGAGCCCACAAAAGCAAACAAAGAAGAAGAGAAAAAGAAGAATTAATTCATCAAGTAATCAAAGAAGAAGCAACGATCGTTATGGGTGTGTGTGGTGCAAGCAAGCTACTTGTGGTTGGTGCATACGTGTAGGGGCGGAGCTAGGTGAAGAATATGGGGGGCAACTGCCCCCATGACTTTTATAAAACATTGCTTGTGTAGATGTACATTTGATAGCATTTAGTTATGTTAGTTGGGTTCATTGCACTATGCCCCCCACGTCAAAGGTTCGACCATGCTTTTTTGCACCATTTTCTTTATTCCTTTTTTGTTTATGGTTTATTTTTTTCACCAGACTCTGAAATTTCTTTATTCCTTTTTTGTTTATTGTTTTATTTTTTTCTCCAGACTCTGAATAAATCCTCAGATTTAGTTTTCTTTCTTTATTGTATGCAACTTATTCTTTACTCATTTCTTAATTATTAAAGTATTGAGTACATTGTGATTTTTTTTAGAAAAGCAAATAATATTAATAGGTATTTAATTTAGTAAAGTAATTTTTAATTCAAAGAAATATTAGTAAAATAAATTTTATTATTATATTTTAATGAAATATATATATAAAAATTGTTATGCAAATTACTTTATAACTTTGCCCCCCATACCAAAATTTTCTGGCTCCGCCACTTCTAGTGGAGTACAGAAGCATTGTGTTTGAGTTGTGTTGCTGGCCCCAACAGGAAACCTGAAAGAAAGATTCCGATTACGGTTTGGAAGAAGGGATTCAATTACGAAAAATGGGTTGACAAGTACACTATCCTTTTACATCAACGATGTTCTTGTTTTCAAATACAATAAGAAGGCGAAAAAGAACACTACTGTCTACTTGATGCCCGATATGGAGAGCATCCTTAGCTGCAATGTGAATAAAGCAAGGAAGCTCAGCACCGCAATAGGAAACCGCGACGAATGCAAGCAGTACAACATGCAGTTCGGCGTCCTCGCAAAGCCTATCGAGTAGGATCACCGATCACCACAACTACATGCATCAACTTCTCTCTATACATCTCCCATGCACTTGTTATTTAGCTGTTTTTTACTGGGATAATAATTTATGGCTAGTTGAATACCATATATATATATATATTTTTTAATTCAATTTTTATATTGGTTAGAGTATAGTTTTAATTTCAGTTCAAAATATTTCCAACAATAATTGATTTTAGGTCTAGTCCGCTTTTAAAGTTTCTGAATTATTAATTTATTATCTACTAACAAAAAAAAATTATGTAAATTAAAAAAAAAAATTGAGTCGGGTAATTGATAAAAGTATACTGGATGCGATAAAAAAGAAGTATAAAAAATATATTATTTAGATAAGGGAATTAAGTAGTGTTTAAAGCAATAATACCATTGTTTATCTAATTATCTTTTATCGTTATTTAAGCCATTATGTTTATCTTTTTTACTGAACATTTTAAAATAAAAAATAATAAAAAAAACCTTTGGATTGTTTATTATGCCACCAATAAGATATAAGTTCTATTGTGCACACAAAAACGTTTCAAAGCAGCTTACTGAAATTACAAGGATAGGCTATTGTGGAAGGTATTTACTATTTAGGTCTGCCAGGCGTGATTGGTACTCAAAATAACGGCCAGCCAGGGAAGATGTAGATTTTTCTATCTGCATATATCTTTCAATCAGTTCTCTCTAGTTAGACTTGTGCGGACATCTAAAAGACTTGACATGGCTGATATTTGCTGAAAAATGAAAAATTTCAAACATAGTACGTAGTGTAACCTATGCTGGAAGATGTAATAAGTGAAATGAAGTTGGCCTGACGGGCCTGAGTTTCTTAAGAAATGGAAAAGAAAAGGAAAGGCAAATTCAAAAACAAAAAGGAATTATAGCATCCATATATATAATGAAGAAGTTTATTATTATTACATACTTTAGTTATACGAATCATATTTTCCGACACAAGTTTAATTAATCTCAAAGCCACGGTTGGCCTAGCTTCTTGAGGTATTTATATAAGAGTCTTAGGATTTGTAAGTTTATTCATTCACACGATTAATACACAAATTAACCCTAGACTAAAGGTATTTCACCTCAATTGTGCTTATCTCTCTAAATTCACAACAGTATCTGTGTTAGAGCCTCACAAAATAATGGCGATGACGATCTGTGACCTTCCAGTGGATCTGCTAGGAGAGATTGTGTGTAGAGTGCCGCTGAAATATATGAGAGCAGTGCGGCTAACTTGCAAAAAGTGGGACACTCTATCGAAAAGTGAGAGATTTAGGGAGATGCACATGTCTAAGGAAGCATCAATGGTGGCATTGATGAATTACAATCTTCATATGATGAGCGTGGACGTTGATCGCGCATCTACAGAGATCACAGGTACACTTACTCCACTAAGCGATGAAGAACAAGTAAAGATAATCAAAGTGTTTCACTGCGACGGATTATTGTTATGCGTCTTGAAAGACAGTTTTAGGCTAGTTGTTTGGAATCCGTATTTAGGCCAAATTAACGAGGTGGATTGAACCACCTTGTTATTCTTATCACTGCCGATACAATAAATGGGGTTTGTACCGTTATGCCTTAGGGTACGATCATAACAACAAGTCCTACAAAGTCTTGAGGTTTATAGATAGTTTACTTTTCGATGGAACACGACATCGCCACCACTATTTATACTACGAAATACACGATTTCGACTCAAACTCATGGAGGACTCTCGATGTTGGTACTCCACACTGGGCCATAACTCCTCAGTCGGATGCCGTCTCTCTCAATGGAAATACTTACTGGCTTGCTCTAGATCGGGAGCAGCGTTACGATATAGATAATCGCCTAATCTGTTTTGATTATACAAGCGAGACATTTGGTCCAATTCTCCGTCTCCCGTTGCCCTTCCAGGACCAGGAACAAGAGTTTGGTGATGTGTTTGTGGCTCTATCGTGTCTTCCTAAACAAGGCAAGCTTGCCGTTATGATAGAGATTGAACACCCTTTCGAGCTTGCCATATGGGTGACCACTATGATTGACCCAAATAACGTCTCGTGGACCAAGTTCTTGACAGTTGATACTACGGTAAATGACATTAGATTTTCATATATGGGTTTCTTCGTTGTCAGCGACAAGGAACTCGCCATGATTTTTGATGACTACCGAGACCCTCGCTACTTTGTTGACATCGTTGGAGCTGGATTCTATAGACGATCGTATGTGGATCTCCTTGTAAACCGTTTCCATTTTCGTGATCGTTTTCTTGTCCGCTCCTATGTTCCTAGTTTGGTGCAAATCAAGAAGCCTCCTTCAAGGAAACGACGAAGCAAGTTTCAGTTACGTCCATGTGACCAAAACTCGGCAAAAAGGACTAGACGAAGACGAACATGATTACTCTCTTCCTCTTTTGTAACAAGACTTATATATGTATGATTTTTCACACAATCTCTCGACCTTATAAAAACTTGGATTTTTCTATCTTATCTATTATTGATTTTACCTCAAAAGAGGATGTGTCATTCTCAGTTAGTTATGGAGGATCAAATTATCAAGGATCAAATCATCAAACATAAAAATGTAAAATAAAAAAGTGGCAGAACAAGTAAATAATTCAAAGAGCCGATGCATAAAAAAGTTTAGTTCCTAAAACAAAAAAGCATGTTTCAACTGCAACTGCAAAGGAGACAACATAGCCGACAAAAGATATCCTCCAAAAGCTTAATAAACTACTTGGTTCGTTGCATAACACTTCTTAATCTTAAAACCTAATTTCACTACTATGTAATCCGATCTTTCATGGCCTTTAATAGCTAAAGCAAAAAACATACACGCCAATGCTTTGTCGTCTCTCAGCCAAATTCGTTCAGAGAAAGTGAGGACCGATGAGCTTTGCAATCTCCAAAAACCCGACACGGTCTTTGTCTGCAAAGATCTTCTTCAGCTTCTCATCACAGATTATAACCTTCTTGTCTTGTGGATCCTGGAGAGAACAAACAACATTTCATTTTTGTCACAACATTCACACACAAGTAGATACATTATACATACATGACTGTTCATTTTGTTGAATACCCGTCACAATATGTCAAGTATATATATGAGAATCCAAGACCAAACAACAAGCGTCCAAAATCACCAAGTCTACATTTGTTTCAATTAGATAGCTCAAAGAGTCGACTAAGCAGGTCAAGGAGTAATCCCAAATGCATAAGTAACATACAATGATCAAAAAACATATCCTAACTAAAACATCTTAACAAAAATCTCCTAGTGTACACTTGTTTCAATTAGTTTAAAGCTCAAAGGTCAATGAATAATCCGAAATCCACAAGTAACATACAATGATCAAAGAACATCTAAAAATCCTTACTAAAACATAGTCTACCAAAGAATCAAAAGGGATGGTTCATTTCTTGAACCAAAAAACAATTGAAGCTCTGGTCAACCACAGGACAAAAACCACAATTTCGAGCCCACAAATTTTAAGTCTATCACCATCTTATAGAATAGAGTCTAATCAAACAAGCTGCTTCAGGTTTCCAAACTAAAAAGCAAAGAACTCCTCAAGAATCAACTCAACTATACAGAGCAAAACCTTATCCAAATTCTTAAAAGTTGTTTCTTTAAATCCATAACCAAATATAAAGTTTCGATTTTTACAATCAGAAACTCTACAACTCAACCAATCTAAAACACCACAATCCAAACCCTAAAACCCACAAACAAAAACCAAAAACCAAATTAGAGGGCAAGTTTCAAAATTTCAGAGAGAGAGAGAGAAATGAGAAGTATACTTGAAGGTCGTGTTCTTTGATGTAAGCCCAAATGCGCTTAAGAGCCTGAGTACGAGGAATCACCGACTCTCCGACAACATCTTGCATCTCAGGGGACACTGGTCGAGGCTTCATGATACCACGCGGCTCCCGAGTCTTGGTCGTCGCCGGCTCAGACGGAGCCGTCGCAGAAGTCACGGCTCGCACTACTCGCAGATAAGTAGTCGGAGGAGAGGAAAGACGGAGAGACGGACACATTGAGCTATGGAACGGCGCCGGTTTGACGCAGAGGAAGGTTGAAGAGAAGGTTCCAGAGGAAAGAAGAGCCATTTTCGTTCTGTGTCTGTGTCTGTGTGTGGAGGAAGACGAGAGGTTTTGTGTTATCCTTATAGAGACAGAACCAGAGGGCACATTCGACCTAAACTATGTTTTAAACAAAACAAAAATCATTTTTTTATGTAGAATTTTTCTTCTAACATTCTTTTAATACGAATTTATACTTATACTCTGTCCTTGATTTTTAATGCTCTACATTTTCTATTCAGGACTGTATGAGTGTATTCATTCTATTAGTAGTATGTAGTATGTATATAATAATACAACAACATGACTCTACCAAAACCAAAATCATTACAGTTCTAGCAGAGTTAACACAAAAGTGGAAACCAATAAAGCCTTTTTGGTTTCTTCAGCCTCCCATGCTATTTGTTGGGTAACAAGGAAGACCTTGAGATTCTTCTTCTACAGAATCTCTTGATGCTAACAAATTCACCTGCAGAGTTTATGCAGAGTCATAAACCAAGCTTACTTATCAACTGGGAACTAATAGCAGAGTTTTCAGAATGTACCTTGACTATTTCAGACACTGAGCTCGGTCGAGTGTATGCAGCCAAAACACTCATGTTAAAGTCCTGCATAGAGATGAACCATAAACAAGTCTCTTGAGATGCCATAAAAGAACAATTCTTCTAAATGGATATTAAAAAATGTGTTCACTCACCCTGAAGGGGTCACCGCGTAGAGACTGAACAAACATCATTGAGAAGTCAGAGCCATTTCCCTGCAATCCAAACCGAAATTTCCATAGTAAGGTCATATGCTCTCTACACATAGCAGCTCACATTCATACTTTTGTATATTATACGATAGCCTCTCTGTGTTTCCAGGTTTAAGAAGAAACCATCAGCGTCTATAAATATTTTACCTCTAGAGATACGTCCCTGAGGCGTCTTCCTGTTTGAGCACAACAAACACGGATCATATTCTCATCGCAGCTTCCACTGATGATGTAGTCATTACCATTCATGTAATATGATCGCGTAAAGTTCATGGTGCTTCCTGTTGGAACTATCTCAAAATTCAGATGAAGCCTTCCATCAACTGTCAAAAGCTGCCTCACCTGGGAAAATGTTCAATGGATTGAAAGAAAATATATGAACACAAAATATATATCAAGAAAGCGAATATGATGCTTTTTTTTCCTCCCCTTCCTTTGTATGCAAAAAGCATCATAGGTAAAATTAAATGGTCCACGAGAGTACCTCATTATCTACGGCTGATGTAAGAAGATAACGATCATCTGGAGAAAAGCAGACCATCACGTTTCCTTTTGTACTAGAAGCAGTGTAGCATGGTCGGGATGGCTCTTGTCTCAAATCCCATAGCTTAACATCTTTATCAAAAGAGGAAGTCGCAAAAAGAGATGGGGAATGGTTCGCAAATTTCACCACGTTAATGTGCTCTTGATGCATGTTAGCGAAAACCTGTAGGCGTGTTCCACTGCCAATGTCATACAAAGCCACATCCTTTGAGTATCCGCTAGCAAGAAATAGTCTGTCCGTCGAGTTAACATGAACCGAGGTCAATTGGTCAAACTCGTCAAAAGTAACAGAACCAGAAGTGGAGTGACTGCTGGTAGTAACCGTGGATGACGCTTTCTGGATATTGTACAACTTCAATGAGCCGTTGGCTGAGCCAGCTATAACCTGAAAAATAAACTTTGAAATAAAACAACCAACATAGTTGCAAGAAATAAAGGCAGCTAAATTTTTTTAATCTTACCATAGATGGATACGTCTTGAGCCAACAAAGTCCCAAAATACTACTTAAAGCTCCATTAGATGGAATGTAACGGACAATTTTCCCGCTTTCATGATTGAGAACAACCACCTCGCCATCCAAAGTCCCAAATACCATTAGGCTAGGATCCAAAGGATGGTATTCAAACTGCCTTGGACTTAATCTCCTGCTTACATCGTCCTGGTGAGCCCTACTACCCGAAAAAGGAAGTGAATGCAACAAAGGCCAGGCAGATGATCCCATCCTAGCTGCACAAAGCGACCTTTTATAGAAATTCTGAGATTTCCCTTTGCATGATCTCGTTTCACGGTTCTCGAGGACTCTAACTACGCTTTCTTTGTTCTTTCTCCTGTATGGCAAATGCTCAAAATTTTCGGAGTATGTTTCAACGGCCCTGTCTCTGTCACTCTTCCTGATAGGCAAATCGTCTAACACTTTTAGCTTGGGTAGAGAGTTAATCATGTACATCCTATAGTGCTTTTCTAAACATATTGGTGATGCTTTAGAGGATATATATTTCAACCCAACATTCCCAAATTGTCTTGTGAATGAACCAACGGGTGAAACTTCGTTGGGTTGGTACGGGATCTTCTCTTTCCTTATCTGCAAAAATGGTACAAAGAAGCTTTAACAACCCAGTATTTTTGTCACATGGTTCCATAATTACTAAAATGATATGGTAATGTGTCTTTTACCTTTTCCCTAATTGACCCTTCTCCATTCAACTCTGAAGACTCGGAGAGATATAAATCCAAATCATCTTGCTCAGGAATATTATAAGAGAAATCCATGCAATGAAGAGTCTCTTCAACAGGTAAAGTAGGATCCATCGGTTCAACAATATCCGAACAATCTGTTACCATGAGAGAGTTTGATTCATTAAATGTGATTTCATCATCTCGGGTAGAAGATGATGACGATGACTGTGATTTAAGTGGGCTAGAATCACTGCAACATATCCAAATTTGGAAGCGGAGCTCCTTAAGGGAAGGGAGTTTTGAGAGAGCAGCAGCTGTAGTCCAAAGATCCGACACTGGGGTGTCGCACATCGAGAGATTCGTCAACTTAGGCATATTAGAAAAACAGCCTTCTTCAAAACCAAGGAAACGGTTATTATCGAGTATAAGGGTGTGCAACTGTGCGAACTCTCCCACAATGTTAAGCTTATGCGAATACAAACCCTTCACATTTAAAACTTGGCAGCGCAAACCTTGAAAGAATAAGTCCCTGAAAGAGAAAAAAAAACCAAATGACCAAAATGTTGGAAAAGCTTAAGAAACAATGCCAAAAAGTACAGAGATGCTTACTTACCGCCAAAAGTTTTTCCCAAAAGAATGATGTAGATGAACAAGCCGAAGCTTTTGATTGACCGAACGCATTAAGGAAAATGCATACTGATCTTCCAAAGAACAAGAAGATCTCACAAAGAGATTAATTCCTTCAACCTCAGATGTGTTAATCTCATTGCATAACTCGAGAAGCGGGTGATAGTCATCGTACTTCACTCTATCCACTAAAAGATTCATAATGCATGGTTGATTCCTCGATTTCTTAACCTCCGCCTAACAAAATCCATATGATCCAATCCAGTTGTAAATTTATCTAAGAATTACACTAAGATTAAGCCTAAACAGAAGCACAAAAAGTAAACAAACCTCAAAGAAGGCAGATAAAATGGCAGTGTTAGGCAGGACTCCATGCCTCTTGCATAATTCGATATACCTTAAAACCAAAATCGAATCAAAACTCATCAACATCAATACAAGTAGAGTAGTGCACAAAAATTAATTTTATAGCTTATCTAGAGATCTGATACAATACTAACTATATAAGCCAGATTTCAACCAATTAATCCAACCCAGAAATAAAAAAACACAAGAATATTTAACAACAAAAAAGCTTTTTTTTAATTCCTTATTATACCAAAATTACAGAACAGGATTAAAATCCAATCCTTAATTAAACGACGAATCAGAAATTTAGACAAAACTCTCAAGAACAATAACAACAACAAATCAAAAAACAATCTATGTCTACAATTCGTTCCACTAAACCCAGAACCAAAGACAAACGAAGAACCAATCAATTCCCAAAAGAACAAAAAGTTACCAAAGTTTCAGAAAAAACCGACAAAACCCAAAAAGCGTACGAGCACATCTCAAGTTCCTGTCTGAAATTCAAAAAACATAGAAACACAGAAGATAAACAGAAGAAAAGAAACTCACTTCTCTTCAAGGGTGGATATATCAGTAATCATAATCATAGCCATTGAAAATCAAATCAAATCTTCAGATTAAAACTCCGACTTTATTTTTTTTCTTTTCTCTCCGATGTTTATCAGGAAACAAACTTTGTACTAGAAGTTTTGAGCATATCAAAGACTTTGCACCTAAAAAACTGCCACCTGTCTCATAAGCTTTCACACCTTCTGTGTACCTTTATACAAAAAAAAATACACATGTGTGTATGAGTCGAGTCATAAATTAATTTTAATTTTGACGAATATTTTTTCTTGGGGGTCAAATATATAAGTCCAAGTTTTAATGGGTCAAAGTCAAATCCCTAAGCTCAATTTGACCATCCAAAAAAAAAAAAATTTGTTCCAATGTCGTCGTCTCCAGACAAGAAGAAGACGGAGAAACAGTCGCAGGGTTCTACTTCCATATGATGTGCTTGTAAGTTGCTTAGGTCTTATCTCAAGATTGTACTACCCGACTCTTTCCTTAGTCTGCAGAAGCTTTCGGTCTCTAATTGCTTCACCGGAGCTTTACGAGACACGTTCGTCTTTAGGCAAGACAGAGAGTTGTCTTTATGTCTGCTTTCAGGTCTATCCTGACCTTCACTGTCGTTGGTTTACACTTTGTCGTAAACCTGACCAAACCTTAAACAATGACAACGACAATAAGAAGAAGTCAAGTGGTTATGTTTTGGCTTCAGTATCAAATTCACGTTCTCCCCTTGCACATTGGTCTGGTCTTGTGGTGGTTGGTTCTGATATTTATAATATTGGTGGACCTGTTGAGAATGTGCCCTCGTCCCGTGTCTTGATCATGGACTGTCGATCTAATACATGGAGAGAAGGTCCTAGTATGCTAGTAGCTCGGAGTTACCCTGTAGCTGGTGTATTTGATGGAAAGATATATGTAGTAGGAGGATGTAAAGGGTACCATTTCAATAACTCGATGGAGGTTTTTGATCCGAAAACGCAAATTTGGGACCTTGTGTCTAGCCCTCTTGAGGAGATTCGTGGTTATAGTAGTCGCATAGAAAGATTAGTAGGATTTAAAGGGAAGAAGCACATTTTTGGAAATGGCAATGGTTTTGTTTACAAACCAATGATAGATAAATGGGAAAGGATGGGACTGGAGTCTGGAGATGGATTTGAATGAGATATTTTGCGTGATAGAGAATGTGCTTTACTGTTATTATGAGGGAGACTTTTCATGGTATGACACTGAAGTAAGGTGTAAGTTTTATCTCAAAGGTGTAAAAGGACTGCCAAAGTTTGCTAATTGTTGCGTTAGAATGGCTGATTTTGGTGGAAAGATGGCTGTTTTGTGGGAAAAGATGGTGGGTTCGAGTGGAAATAAGAAGAAGAAGATTTGGTGCGCGGTGATTGCGCTTGAAAGGCGTAACAGTGAAGAGATTTGGGGGAAGGTTGAGTGGTTTGACGAAGTGCTTACAAACTCCAAGGCATATAGTTTGGAGTACGCTCTTTCTGCTACCGTTTGATGAATGACATGATAAGCGACCTACTTGACTGTGATGAATCCTTTTGTTGGAGAATTGCGTCCTTTTTTTAGCTCTATGGAATATACATCATTTTCGCTTTGTAAACCTTTTGATGCTTAGCTTATCTTAATTACTTTGTCTAGAAAGCTCTGAATTTGCTCAGAGGTTTGATGATTATTTTATTTTGTGCCACGGGCCCACGAGACTACAACCAAATATCTTACAAAAAACTGTTTTGACTGTGTACATCACATTTTTTTTGGTTGCTTTCTCAAATTCAAATTCTCCTTTTGCGCATTGGTCTGGTCTTGTTGCGGTTGGTTCTAACATCTATAACATTTGGAATGCACGAGTCTATATCCTCGACTGCCGATCTAACACGTGGCCGAGAAAGCTCCTAGTATGCTAGTAAAGCGGAAAAACCCGAAAGTCAATGTTGTTGATTGTACAGGCTTCTGCCGATCTTATAGTTTTGAGTATGCTGTTGCTACAACTATTTGATTACATAAAAGACCCACTTGAATGTGATTAATAATTTTTTGTGTTTTTTGTGTTTTTTTTTTTGTTAATGTTCTCCAGAGAAAAGTGATCTACTGAAGGCTGGGAAAAAGCCCAAAATGGGCCCTTTAATGTCTTTAGCCCATTTAGATAATATGTCGTTTGAAACGAACCCGAGATCTGTATATTCCGTCTCTGTTCTTGGCAATTTTGTCGATTTCCTTCGTCTCTCCTAAAATTTGAAATCTCTCGCCGCCGAAAAGATCTCGCCGGAATCTTCCATAATGGCTAACCCTATTCAAGAGGTACACATTTTGCATCATACACTTTCGATGTATGTGGCTTTGAGTTGGGATGGATTGATGATATTTTGAACCATTTTGGATTCGATGGCAGATTCTGGAGAAGCAGGTTTTGACGGTGGCGAAAGCTATGGAAGATAAGATCGACGAGGAGATCGCGTCCTTAGAAAAGCTCGACGAAGACGATCTAGAGGTTCTGAGAGAAAGAAGGTTACAACAGATGAAGAAAATGGCTGAGAAGAGAAAACGTTGGATGAGTCAAGGACACGGCGAATATTCCGAGATCCCTTCCGAGAAAGACTTCTTCGCCGCCGTTAAAGCTAGCGAACGCGTCGTTTGTCACTTCTACCGTGAGAATTGGCCTTGTAAAGTATGAAATTCTCAATCCTCTTTGGTTTCAATTTGGGATTTTAGGGGTTTTGTTTCTTTAGATTTTGATCTTGAATAGGAGATTTTTGGATAGAGATTTGTTTCTTTGAAAATGGTGTCTTTCTTGATTCATAGCCACGGAGATGCATGTGTTATGTTTCGCAGGTGATGGATAAACACATGAGTATATTGGCGAAGCAACATATCGAGACGCGTTTTGTGAAGATTCAAGCTGAGAAGAGTCCGTTTTTAGCAGAGAGGCTCAAGATCGTTGTTCTTCCGACTCTCGCTCTCATCAAGAACACTAAAGTTGATGATTATGTTGTTGGATTCAATGAGCTGGGAGGGAAGGATGATTTTAGTACTGAGGATCTTGAAGAGAGATTAGCTAGAGCTCAAGTGATTCATTACGAGGGAGAATCGTCTCTTAAACCAAAGTCTACAACACAGATCAGGAGAAGTGTAAGGCAGAGTGCTAATTCAGATTCTGACTCGGAGTAAATCCCAAATCTTCACTCGGCTATGATACTTGTGTTCTTTTTTTTGTGTGTCTTTGCAATGCAAATGAGGAATGAGTATCGGCGAGCTTGTACCATGCGAGTTAAGTTGTAATTTGTATAATGCAAAGTTATTCATTTCATCTTTTTGTTGATCTAATATTGATGCTAACCATTTAAAAATGTTTCGAGCATAACATAAAATCAGATCGAACAATTCTTGAGTCTTTTAGAAATCTTAGGACAAAACAATCCTGTCATGGTGCACATTGCACAATATGGTGCACAATGTTCAAAGCAGTAACTTTATCTACCAAAGCAAGTGATAATTGTCAACGGTGAAATATTTGGGGACAAAACGTAAATTTGTTTTTGCCTATGCTTGATCAGTATAGTGTAATTTGGCTGTTCAAAATACTGTAGTGGCACGATTCAGATCATGAGAAAACTCGTGAATGGACTATTTGATTATTGCATCCTAAAACAATTAGTCCGATTTGTGTCTGGAATAAACACAAACAAAATTACCCACACTCAAAGAGTCAAAGTTGTGATTATGAACGTGTTGTACTGAACTAAAATCAAACTTAGGCCCATGTCACAAACTTGAAAGCCCATCAAATTGTTAAGTCAATCTCTAAGATACTTTGTTTCACCGGCTGGTCGCAAAAGTGAAATCGGCGGAGAAACGGCAGAGCAAATATTTACCGGCGAATTAAGATGGATACGGTGATCGATAAGGAGATGATTAAGTCTTCTGGTGCAGAGCTTCTTCCCGACGGACGTCGAGGTTTACGCATCCATGGTTGGGAGATCGAAACCCTCCGTGGCACGATTCTCACTTCTCTCGCTCACGAAGAGTACTCTCTCTCTTACCTTACCTCTCCATAAGATAGAATCATTTATGAGTTTTATCTAGTGTAGGATTCGGTCTGATTGATTTTGAATTGAGTATTCTGGGTTTTTGAGGAATTAGTGAAATCACATCAAAGAAATTTAGAAATGTGTTCTTGATTTTTGAGTTTCTTCTAGTGTATGATCTATTCAGTGAGATTCTTATAATCTCCTGTTGCATTTTATGCTCATCGCATTTCTTGGTAATGTTTGTGATATTGCTAATGGTTGAGTGTTTTTTTTTTTTTTTGGTAATGTCAATGTGATGTTTGATTTGTTACACAGGTGGGAAGAAAAGCTTAAGACATCACACTTACCTGAAATGGTTTTTGGCGAGAATGCTTTAGTTCTTAAACACTTGGGTAGTAACACTAAGATTCATTTTAATGCGTTCGATGCCTTAGCGGGTTGGAAAGAGGAAGGGCTTCCACCTGTTGAAGTTCCTGCTGCTGAAAAATGGAAATTCAGGAGGTAAGGCTTATGATTATTTGTATTTATATCTCATGGAAGATAAAATTTTATTTGTTCCAAATGAGAAACTCTGCATAGTTTTATCTGATACATCGACGATGTATGTGCAGCAAGCCGTCCCAGCAGGTTATACTAGATTATGATTACACTTTTACAACACCGTATTGTGGAAGCGAAGTAATTGAGAAAGACAAGGAAGCGGTTCGTTTTCCTCTCAGTTTTGCCCTTTTTTATATGTCACAAGTCAAAGAAGTGCAACTTTCATGCTCATTGATGTATACTGTTTTTGGGTGTTAGGAGGTTGAGGTCAACGCAAATCTAGAGGGAGAAGCTAGTCTTGGGTGGGAGAACTGTGAAGAGCGGCTTGATTTGGCTGCTCTCTCACTCAAGGAACCTATTCTCTTCTATGATGAGGTTGGTCACTTAATCAATACAAACATATACTTGCGTCTTCTGCCACATTCTTCTGCGTCCTTTTGATGTACTTGTTCTATACCACTTCAGGTAGTTTTGTATGAAGATGAACTAGCTGATAATGGAGTGTCACTTCTGACTGTCAAAGTGGTAAAGAAATCTCTCATTCCACTCGCATTCTTTCATAATGCCATGAAGTAATAGTTCATTTAGTAACAAAGGACGACCTGTGCGTTCCTCTCCCTTTGTTGTTTTCAGAGAGTCATGCCAAGCTCATGGTTCCTCCTCCTACGATATTGGGTAAGTCAAATCTAGAAAAAGCGACAGCCATAAAATAGAGTCATTAGTACATCTGCATTGACTATTCACTTATGCTCAGTTGCTTTTTCTTAGCTTAGAGTTGATGGCGTGCTAATGAGATTGAGAGAGACAAGAATGCATTATGTGTTTGGCAAAGGCGAGACAGCCACTGTTCTTCGCGAAAACTGTTGGAGAGAAGCCACGTTTCAGTCCCTAGCTGCGGTTAGTTCTCTTCGTATTAGGGACTGATTACTTCATATTGCTTCATTTTTAACTGAAAGACATCTTTTGTGGACACCTAAATTTCCGATCGACCATCAAACAAGCATAACCTTTTGTAAAACGAGCAACTTTACAATTGGATTGTGAATATAGAAGGTCCTTGGATAATAATTCTACACATCTGGCTTTTGTTGTGTGCAGAAAGGGTATCCTACTGATTTAGCAGTCTACAGCGACCCAAGCTCCATCAGCCAGAGGCTTCCGGTGGTTAAGAAGACAACACAGAAATTGAAGATCCCTCGTAAAGTATAAGCTGTTCGTAAAGATGCAAGCTTTTTAATCACAGTAAAAATACTACTATCGAGCTTGTTGATGTAACGAGTCACTTAACTGATTCATTGTGGTGGATTTCGTTAAACAGTGAAGTTCTTTTATTTTCTTTCACTCATTACTTTTTCTTCCCTGACACATTCTCAAAATACCTACGTACTCACGATTTGATAGTAAACAATATATGTACTAGCATTTCATAAGAATACATTGTCGCATCCAAATTGTTATTTCCCTCGATTAACACAGGAAAATTTGATACGGGTAAAGTACTTGTTGTAAAGCAACCTTTCTTTTAATTCATTTCAGTCAAATAGTAACTGAAGAAAGTAAAGTACAAGATGAAACAATGCTTATTCAAAAATATGTTGAAAGATATAAACTGAACCTAAAAAACAAGATGAGTAGCTGGAAATTGTAAAAAAATATGAAGGAAAACTAAATAAAGTATTTGGTTTTCGGTTCCTAATGGAAAACAACACAACACGACCAATGAGTTCTTCTTGGTACACCCCATTTGTTAAAGTCTCCATCTGCTTCGAGAAACTGATGCACTCACTTTGGCATTCAAGTACCTGCCATCATCAAGTCACGAGCTTTGATTCAGATTCAAATCTTCAAACCCAACTTATATCAGGCACTCAAAATAACAAGTGGTATATGTGTGCCATACATGACTCAAAACCATAAATGAAGCGTCCTCTTATGGAAGGTACTTAGATCACATATATTAATATCAGCACACATCTTCCCTACATAGAACTATGTTTCTCTAGGAATCCTAAAGGCATGATCTATAGCGCAGTGTAGATTTCTCATTTCTCATAGCACGAAGCCAAATGAAAATTAAGTATTGAGGAGAATGGCGATAAGCTTAATATCAAAATACTTAATTGGATGTTCAAATGGATCCCAAAGAACACGTTGTACACCTAGTGCTGAAGGGTTACCATGTTGTTAGAAAGCAAACACGAAAACAGGGTCTAAACTTTGAATTCCGAAACGTAAAATCACAAAATCGAAATGGACAAGAAACCTACAAAGCAGTAGCACCTCTCTTGTCAGCGACTGAAAATCCACTTCCATCACCCATCTTTTCCATTCCCTATCAAATCCCAAGCCCAATTTGTTCTTAAACACAAAGATTCATCACACGAAAAAAAGAAACGACCAAAGCCATTTTATTTCCTACTTGGCTACTTCAACACGAAAAGGTACCACACAAATAAAAGCTCCAAGTAGAAACTTTAATAAAGAAATTCAGAAATGCTATTTCTAATTGAATCCTAAGAACAGTAACACTCACAAATGGAGACTAATTAGCGATCTTGACAAGTGCGTTGGGAGGTACCGTTAGGAAGTTCGCAGAAAGCTCGCACATTAACATTAAGGTGAGAAGTGAGTCGAGATGCAGCCACAACACTGTACAGAGGCAAGAATGACTCTGTACATCCAAGCTCTCCCAAATTCCTATACAATCAAAACAACAATCAACACAAGATCTTCAAAACGTCGTCTTTTTTGGTCAATGACTCAATACTAAAACACAATTGATATTTTCAACCCTCAAAATCTACTCAGAATTGTTCGAGACATTGTAAACCTTCGATCACGTCAAGATTTGCAAAACTCTCAATAAAAATCCAACATTTCGACAAAATCTCAAAATGGGGAATAAGAATATAAACCCAGAAATGAAGTTCCCTAAATTGGAGGTAAAAGATGGTGAAAACCTGGGATTAGTGAAAGAGGCAAATCGGCGGCGAGGCAGAGAGGATTGAGAAGGACGGAGACGAGGAAGTGTCGCCGGAGGAGAACGGAGAGATGGAGCTCTAGCTGTAGCGGAGACGAAAGAGCGAGCAGCAGATCCTGCATTTCTCCATGCCATTTTTATCTAGTTGATAAACAGATCAGAACAAAGGGAGAAGAAGATGGTGGGTGAACTCAGACGATGAGATGAAGAAGCTGTTTAGGGTTTTGCTTGGTTTGGTTCTGATCGATTTAATGTGATTTGATTGATCTCGGTTTCGTTTTTTTTTTTTTTTCAGTTGATCTCGGTTTCGTTTTAAATTGGATTTTAAGTTCGGTTTATATTTAGATTATGGTTGGATTGGTTCAGCTACAGTAAAATTCAATTGATAAACCAATGAATTTATAAACCCATTTTGATTTACACCAAATTTCGAATTTGGTTCGGTATGGTTACATGTCCACCTAGTCCTAGAGGTGTTTAATCTGGTTTCAGTTCCATTTTTTCGGTTTTTCGGATTTTTGGTTTATGAAAATTACAGTAGTATGCGATGTTTTGAGTTGGATTCAGTTCGGTTTTTGATCAAATATATCGGTACTTCTTAAAGAATGTTCGGGTTTTTTCCTTTGACTAGGTTCGGTTTCAGTTATTTGAATATAACGAAATTAAAATCATATATTTGAATATGGTTTGGTTTTCAGATGTATAGTCTCAGTTCGGTTAGGATTGTTTCGGTTGGTCCATATTGATACAGTATGGTATGAAGCCATATAAATATAAAAACCAAAAGCATATAAACTAGATACCAAGATACATTTCACTGTAATCATTTTGAATACATTTTGGGTTACACTTTTTAACATATATCTCGTGGAAAGGTGGAACAAACAATGCTCTTTCTCTATAATGTGAACAAAGATACAAAACAAATGAAAAAAAAAGTGGATTTGGTCTCTCACTTTCTATAGATTCTCTGTCCGAATGCAGTGGAACAAAAAATGCTCTTTCTCTATAATGTGAACAAAGATACAAAACAAATGACAAAAAAGTGGATTTGGTCTCTCACTTTCTATAGATTCTCTGTCCGAATGCATTTCAAATCTTTGTCAAAAGTAAACACTTTCCCTGGCAACAAACTGGTAGCTGCAGATACTCCTCTGTACACTATTCTGGTGGACACTGCTTGTTCTGACGAAAGACCAAACTCCACAAGGTTCCCTTCACTCCACTGTATACTAACTGTTACACCGCCCCGTGCCTTTAGCCCTTTCGCGTGACCATTAGGCCATTTATCCACTGGAAGAGCCGGGAGTAGATACAGATCCTTCGGTGTGCTCTGCACTAGCATTTCTGCTACAGCTGCCGTGAATCTGCGGGAAAAACAAAACAATGTGTAGAGTAATGGTTTAATGCTTTGGTTTGTGAAAGTAACCATCCCATATTTCTTTAAGTGTTTGAATGACTTACCCAAAGTTGGCATCGATCTGGAAAGGTGGGTGTGCTGTGAACAAGTTACTATAGAGTCCTCCTTCGTAGTTACGTTCTTGTAATGGATCCACAAGATCAAAAATATGTGTAACCATCCGATAAGCGTGCTCGCTATTGTGAAGCCTTGCCCATAAGGCGGCTTTCCAAGTGGTGGACCACCCTGGTCCTTCCTCTCCTACATCAAACAGCTCAATGTTATCTACATTGCACCATTGCGGAAATGGGAATGTGAAAGAAGAAAGAATTACACAGACCTCTTTTCTTAAGGGTTGCTTCCACTGCTTTCGCAAGCTCCGGAGACTTCTCAAGTGTGATTGTGTGACCCGGGAAGAGGCCAAAGAGATGTGAAACATGTCTATGATGTATTTCTGGATCCTCAAAGTCTTCTGCCCATTCCATTATAGAACCATCCTTGGCTACTCTAGTGGGTGGAAGATTTGCTTGAGCAGCAATGACTTTTCCGATAAGAGTATCATTCGTTTTTCCCAAAACCTGTTGATAGACCAGAAGACAGAAGCTAAGCATCATAGAGGTCATAATTTATTTTCATTGGTTTTTGTTCCCCATCAGTCTTGTTACCTCTGAAGCGGAAACAATATCTGCGAAGACTTCTTTTATAATGGCAATATCCATTGTTGATGAGTAGCTAACACTAGCAGGTTTGCCATCTGGAGCCGTAAACATATGCTCAGGAGACGTCGATGGATTGGTCTGGAGATATCCGTCTTTACCTTTGATCAGCCAGTCCAAAAGAAAGGATGTACATCCTTCCAACAATGGATATCCCTTCTTTTGAAGAAATTCCTAGAAATGAATCAACACATGAAAGTGTTAAACAAAAATACCACTCAAAGAAATTGATGTGAAGCCAGAAGCTTGAGGACATTACCTTGTCCATTGTGTATGCATAATGCTCCCATACATGAGTGCAGAGCCAAGATCCACCCATGGGCCAGAGAGCCCACACTGCCTCGCCTCTATCCGGTGACGTTTTAGCCCATATGTCTGATACTTGATGTGCCACCCAACCACTTGCTCCGTAGTTCACCTATACCACAAAATGGTTCTTAGACTTAGGTTGCTAGTGATGACAAAAATATGCCTTGTTTGAGTTCCGCAGAATGAAGTAACATTGTAATGTTGCCAATATAGTAGCATAGAAACTTACTTGTGCTGTCTTGCGGCCATTGACAGCTAAGGCAGACATATAGTCGAACAACGGTTCCTGGCACTCCCCGATATTACCAGGAAGAGAATGCCAATAGTTCATCTGGAGATTAATGTTCAGGTGAGGAGCACCACTGCAAATACCGCATAAAAAGATGAAGCTAGTTAGCGACACAACAAAGTGCTGAGATTCCAAGAAATGAAAAAAACGTGAAAATACGCACTCCCATGGCGGTTGAATGTCCCTGTTCCATATGCCCTGCAAGTTAGCCACTTGAGTTCCGGGTCTTGACGACGATATAAGCAAGTATCGACCATATTGGAATAGGAGTTCCACCAATGCAGGGTCATGATCGGTTTTAAATGATCTGACCCTTTCAGCAGTTGACGCAGCCTGTTGCACGGTTTTATTACCTGAGCTACTAGAAAGTTGTAAGGACACCCGATTAAAAAGTTTCTGATAATCGCCTGAATGACGAGAGTAAAGATCCGAGTATGAGTATTTCTGAACTGAGCTGATTCTGCTAATGCATTCCTTTGCAGGATCTTTTTTAGAATCAACAGGCATCGTAAAAGGACCGTCAAAATCAGATGAGGCCGTCAGAAGCAGAACCGCCCAGTCCGCCTTTTGAACACTTAGTTTCTTGCCACCTAAGGAAGACACAGAGCCTCCATTGCTCACCCTCACTTCAAGAATTGAAGCAAACTGCAATCCTTTGTGATCATCATACGGTATGTTTGTCGCGTTAATACTTTTTGCCAAGTTCACAGGAAGACGCTTAGGACGACAACTTCCCTTCATCAGAATCTGATTCCCCTTGGGATTTGTCTCTGAATGATGATGCAAGTCACTGTCGAAAGATGCCGTAAAAGACAAAGATCCTGGTTTGCTTGCAGAAATCTTGGCTACTATAACTTGATCCGGATTAGAAGCGAAAAACTCCCTCGAATACTCAACCGCCCCAACCGAGTAGCTTACTTTAGCTACCGCTGTTTCCAAATCGAGCTCACGGCGATAAGAGTCTTGAGTGTACTTACGATGCGAACTATCAAACTCTATATTCAAATCTCCCACAATCTGGTAAACCTATTAAAGAAACAAGAAGACAGAAATTATTCTTTACAAATGCTGATCAAGAACCGAATAAACAAAAAATTCACCAAAAGAAGAATCAAAACATACATCAGAAGGCTGGCCTGATAATTTGACAGCTTCTGTAGTAGCTTCAGCATAATTTCTGTCATCAACAAGCTTCCTAACTTTTGCTAATGCTTCTGGCGCATTCGGGTTCGTATAATCCGCTGGTACTCCAGTCCATATCGTGTCCTCTATACATCAAAACCCACAAAAATACAAAATTTCAACACTTCAAATCCACAATCAGTCAAAGAACAAGATTTAAGACTGTCTTTGTATAGCAAGAGTGTGTGCCTTTAAGCATATTATATGGATTTTTCGGGTTCTAACAGTTCAAGAACATGTCTCCCCAGCATTATAAAATCCCCTGTTTCATTGCTTACACAAACAATATTATATCAAGTCAATGAATTCTCCAAGAAACAAGACTAGTAACCACTATCTGACATAACTATGAAGCATTTATTAACAAGACAAGAATGTACAGAAGAAGCCAGAAAACAAAAACGACGCCGTAATAAACATCTTACCATTGATGTTAAGAGTCTCAGAGGAGACACCGCCCCAAATAGTAGCTCCGAGACGGCCATTTCCGATGGGAATAGAATCAGTCCAATTCCGAGAAGGCCCACTAAATGTCAGCTTCAGAGGTCTCGAGAGATCTTGACCACTCATCATCAATGTCCTCCGCACTGCGTGGACACATGTTGTGGTACAGAGAAGAAGAAGAAGCAGAGGAACGAAGAAGCTCGACTTCTCCGCCATTACTGCTCTGAGAAGAGAGTTGGTTACAGCAGAGAAGTGAGAGGGACAGGCTTTGGTGTTGAAAGAGAGTGTCAGAGTCAGACATATATCGCACGCACCGTCTTCAAGAGACGCATACCAATAATTTTTTCCGCGTTTTTCTTTAATGCTATTTAATGTTTTAATCAGATTTTTATTATAAGAAATATCTAGTTTTAAACCAATGAAGTAATCTGAGTTTGTAACAGTATACTTATTTTGAAATAATTATTTTAAATTATATATATATATATATATAAATAAATTCATGACTTAGAGTTGAAGCAAAACAAAAATGATTGATATACAGTTTTTTCATAAATCATAATTCACACATGCTCAACTTTAGTCTTTACGAATCAAACACGGGAACATACAAATTTACTACACAATTTTTGTAAATACACATAATCTCTGTTTCCAAATGAAATGTCATTCGATTAATATTTTTATTTTAGAAATATCATAATAACTCAAAACCGACACTTTTTGTGAAGTACTATAATGGAAATTCAAGAGTTAATTTGTATTTGTAATGATATTAAAAGCAATCAAAATATGAAACGACAGTTAGATGTGGAGGAGAAATACTAAAATCCCACTTTTTTGGACCATTTGCAGCTTATCTATAATTTATGATGCCAAGTTGCCGATCCAAAAAAAAGCGAGACCACAAACACAAAGAACTCTAAACGTGTCGACTGAACAAGATTAGTTCATAAAACTTAGAATCTTAATCAAATATTTTTGTCTAAACTCAAAACTGAAATAACCACAAACTGAAGGGTTGAGTATTCAAATACTCTACTGAGTTTTGGGTTGGATATTTTGGGTATCGGATTTTCGAATTTATGAATATACTATCATTTCAGATTTCTAAAATTTTGGATCGGATTCGCATTAGATTCCGATTTTTAGTTGAAAATCAAAACTACCCAAACTTTTTTCGCGTTATGTATTATCCAAAACAAAATTCAAACAATCCGAAAAAACTCGGAAAAACCGAAATGAGAAGACATAAATAATCATAATTTAACAATTTAATATTTTTTATTCACCGACTTTCGTATCTTATTAATTTTTCTAAGAAACATACCACATGAACTTTGATTTGGTTTGCAATAGTTGCTTTAAATAGAAAGAACAAAAAGATATTACGATGAGACATTATTGGTGTCGAAGATATGGTGTATGATTTTCATTTAATGAATAATAAAATAAAACAATGAGGTTTCTTCAACACACAAACTCGTAATATGAATCAATCACAACATGGGAAATCTGATAAGAAGATTTGAGGACGTAGTTTATAAAACGAAGATATCTTATATATGTATCCCAGCTAAATCTATACACATGTGTACTTATATTTTGGTAAGATTCAAGTTTTACTTTATTAAAAAAAAAAAAAAAAAAAAAAAAAAAAATTTTAAAACTT
>OVAF01001151.1:15125-25341 GCA_900406245.1 Odontarrhena argentea | reverse complement strand
AACTTTACGTGTATTTATATCCAAATAATTAAACCTAATACAATAAATGACGTATATCATTCTAAATATTTTAAAAATATTTTGCATAGTATTTTAGTACAGTTAGCTTAAATATAGAACTAATTTTCGGGATTTTTTAAAGATTTGTTAGTGTACAATTTAAAATATTAAGAACATGGATGTAAATTGAGACACATTCATTACCTAAAGTTAAGGAAACAAAGATATCTTTTATTTTCAGTAAGATATAGAATTTAAAACTCAAATATTTGAGATTTATTTTTGTGAATGAAAAGTAAAAAAAAAATTTATAATATTTATAATAAAATAAACGTGTATTGTGTATACAATAACATAGTCATATATGGTTTTAAAAAATCGTTTACACATTGAAAATATCAAGAATTTCTGTATATAATATATATAAAATAACATAATCATATATGGTTAAAAAAATAAATATGATTTACACATTGAAAATATCAAGACTTTGTGTATATAATATATATTTACAATAATATAATCATATAATTTGTAATGAACCACTAACATATAACATATGAACTATTTTGTAATGAACAAATATATTTTTAAATGCGTAAGTTTATAATTTATGTAAGTTAAATATTTTCATAAAATAATTCTGAAAAAATGAGAGGGGAATTAGATAATGTGAAATTCGAATAAGGAAATAACCAAATTTATTTAAAAAATAAAAATCCTTAATATTTAGGGAAAAAATATTTCGGATTAATATATTGTTCCATTTTTTTTTTTTTTTTTTGGGCAAATATATTGTTCCATTAATATAATGAATTTTAGTACAACAATATACTTTGAATTATAATTGCAACATTAATATATATATATATATAGTATCATATATTATATAATGTGGATTAATATTGTATATCACTATATTTAAAAATTAATACATATTTGGAATGTTTTATATCTTTGATCTATTTAAAATATATAAAATATATTAATTTTTAAACCAATTAAAACATTTTTATTGATTTTAAAACTACACGGTTTAATAAAAAACCGAAATTCAAATCCAAATAAAACATTTTAATTTGGATGCCTATCAAGAGAGGCTTCCTTATCTTATGTTTCATCATAGTTGTGGTCTTTATATAATAATATTTTGAGCCACCAAAATTTTTCGTAGGCGATGTGGGACTTTTTTAGTATACACTTACTTTCTTCATGAATTGAGTAATATATATCCGTTTTTTACAATTCAAATCATGACATATGTCAAAAAAATATGTTATTTTTTTTTATTAAACATATGATGTGAAAATTAAATATTTTCATAAAATAAGTACATAAAATATGAGAGGAGGAATTAGATAATGTAAAATTTCGAATTAGGAAATAATAATCCCTACATAATAGGAATTAAATTTTTGGTAGATATTTCCTATTTTGAAAATTTCGGATTTTTTTTTTTTTTTTTAGTAGAGAATGTTAATTAGTAAGAAGCCAATAGTAAACAATGAAATGGACATGTCATTTTTTTTAGCCATGTCATTATTGAGTCATCATTGAGTCATCAATGAGTCATCAATGAGTCATCATTGAGTCATCATTTTGACTTCTCAAATAATATATATGATTAATAATTATCATATTTAACGTTTCGAGAATCGAGAGTTTTATCATCACCACTCACATGCATTCATTGCTAAACTAGTCGTTATATAGGGGTAATGAATTTGGGTAACTTGAACCGTTTTGGCCTAAACAAACGCAAAAGTCCAAACCAATAGCAAACCAAAGAACCGGATATTCATTCACTCCTTTATATTCGAGTTAATTAGTGGAGAATATTTTAATTTGCACTCCCGAAACGTAACGTAGATCACGGGAAAGAAAATATTTGCGCATTAATTATTGTCATAATGTCACCACAATAGATGACGATACACAAAAAAGATCTACAAAAAGTTTTTAACTAAATAAATGATGAAGCATCTGTGTAGTAATGTATGTCAACAAAATTAACCCAACTTGACAGTAAAAAATCAGATCTGTATTCAGACATTTGCATGCATCATGTATCGGTGATGTTTTGAGTAAATAAATAAATTCGGGCTTATGGAAGACTAAAAAAATGTTACAAATTCATTTTTTTTAGTAAAATAAATAAATTAGAGTTGGAATGTTGACATCTTTGTCATATGTGTGGTCAGCTACCAATGTCGGCCGTCAGATCCAGTGGGCCAAAACTTCCACGCAGGCCCAAAAGGATAAAACCGTCATTTCCGAAACAAAGATATTATAAAGGAGATATTTTTTGCCCGAAACGAGGAGAAAGAAAAAAAAATCTTTGGTGTTTTTCCCCAAAATCAATCACATGATGTGGTGGGCCTATCCACTCAGTAAACCCATCTCAGAACCCTAGAAAATATCTGTAACCCTAGTTAATCACGTCACCTTCTCCTATAAATCAAACCTTATTCTTATCTTCTCAGATCACACAAATCTCTCTTTTCTCCCCAAAAAAAAAAAAAAACCCTAAAAAAATGTCTGCAGAAGTTGAGTACCGGTGCTTTGTCGGCGGTCTAGCCTGGGCCACCGGCGATCAGGAACTCGAAAGAACTTTCTCTGAATTCGGCCAAGTTATCGATTCTAAGGTCCGTTACTCAAGAGATCAATCTCCCGGAGCGTGATTCTCGCCGGATCTGAAACTTTTCCGATCTCTGTTTCCTTTGTTACTTAACTGTTACTATGATTCGATTCGATTCTCTTTGTTACTGTTACTTTGTTTTATCTCCCAATCGGTACGTTCATCTTCCTGCTTCTATGAGCTTGGAGATCGATCGATTTATATATTCGTTGTTGTTGATTTTGGATTTGTGATTTTGATCCTTGCTGATTTTGATTTTTTGTGTGTTTGGTTTAGATTATTAACGATCGTGAGACTGGAAGATCGAGAGGATTTGGATTCGTGACTTTTGCCGATGAGAAATCGATGAAAGATGCGATTGAAGCGATGAACGGAAAAGAGCTTGACGGACGTACGATCACCGTCAACGAGGCTCAGTCTAGAGGAAGCGGCGGTGGAGGAGGCCGTGGTGGTGGTGGTTACAGTCGAGGTGGTGGTGGTGGTGGATACGGAGGCGGTGGCGGTTACGGAGGAGGAGGCGGTGGTGGTTACCGTCGTGAGGGAGGTGGTGGTGGAGGATACGGAGGTGGAAGAGGTGGTGGTGGTTACGGTGGTCGTCGTGAAGGAGGAGGCGGTTACGGAGGTGATGGTGGCTACGGAGGAAACAGTGGTGGTGGTGGAGGTGGATGGTAATCGGAAATGAAGTTTCCTTTGTTTTCGGTTTAGATTTGGGTCTTTATGCTACTCTGTTTCCGGTTTGGTTCTTGTTCTGGTTCTGGTTTGGTTTACTTTTTTGATGGTGTAACAAATCGTTTAAAAGTCTTGCCTTAAAAAACGAAATGTTTGTTGTTCACTACATTATGAAAAGGTTTCTTTTAACCAAATTTGAGTTTTTCATTTACGTCTATACGATTATCGTATTCCATAACATAATCTTTGAATCGATTGATTATATTACTGTATTCATTTTTAATTTACACTTTTTATTAATCATGTTCCATTTTACTGTATTCATTATTTGTTTAATAATCTTTAGATATCTTGCTGATTTTGATTGATAAAATATTTGAAATAAAGCTGTAAAAAAGAAAACAATGCCAAATGATTCGAGGAATATTCTCTGTCCACTTTCAGCTTATTATTTTAACTTTTTGTGGGCATCTTGTGAATTATTGAATTGAATATACTGTTTCTGACATTTCAGTATTTTGGATTTGGTCTTGGCTCTAACTCAAATAACTATGTTAGAATCTAAGAAGAATAGATTTAATTTTTTTGAATTACTGTTAGTTAACATTTATAGAAAATTTCAAATTTTTTTTAATAGGTGTAAAAAATATAAAACATTTATTTTTATGGAACAAGTTTTGAAGATATCACTTTATTCTATACATAAAAAGATGACCCGAATTCAAATGATTTTCTCCTTTAACTCTCCATATCCATGGTACATTTATACAAAATCTACAAGTTAGAGATTTGAAATTTTGATTCCTTGATTCCTTGATTCCTCTCTAGGGAGTTAGTAGATTGAGCTTATCAGTGAGGTAGTTTTAATTCTCCATAGGAGGTTCTCTTGGTTCTTTGAGTCATTCATTAGTTTGGGTTGGGTTATTTATGAGGCTTATGGTGGATTCCTGTCAAATTATGAATTTGTTTGGTTTGGTTATGGAGTAGCTTCCCCTTAGTATTGTCTTATGTTTGTTTTTCTGTAGCTTCCCTTGTGGGTTGAGAGTCCGGGATATTACTATCTGCGGTGTTGTAATACTCTTTGATTCCATCATGTTTAATAATAAGAATGCTCATTTTACAAAAAAAAGAGATTTGAAATTTTGAATACAAAATCAATAATTCGACCTGTAAAAATCTCATACAAAATTTAGAGGTCATTGGTGGTTGGTTTGAATAATTTTTAGTACGGGATTATATAAAATGTTCCGGTTTTGGATCTTAGGAGATTTAATAAAAACAAGAATATTGAGCAATTTTTGTCTATTGACAATTGTGTAGTAGGCTGGTCTAATAATGTTTGCTTACCCACTCTCTAAGTGACAATAATCTTGGACAATTGAGAACTTTAGAGGACATGAAGCAACCTTAGCATTTGTGCACAAACATAATGAAGACTCCATAATGTGTAATTTTTTTCGAAAGGATCAGCCTCACTAGTCAATAATTGAGCTACAAGAAGTAAATCTAGATTATATCAGGATATAGTTCTTCAAGTTGCAATGGGACCAACCACTTAGTGAGGAATGCAATACTTGGTGTTTTGCAAGAAAATGCCTTACCCTTTCCTTTAGTCTTTTCGACATATTTATTCTCTTCTCGATAAGCTACTGTGATAGTGTACAACCAATCATCAATACTCTAGGCAACGTGTTTCAAATTTGGCCATGGTTATCTTCATTATAAGAGTATAATGCAACTTGAAGCTACATAGATATATGCATATGGAATAAAATCTTCTAAATCTTACACAATGTAACTCAGACAACCATTTCAAAAATATTTATCTTCTTCCTATTACGAATTATCATTTTATAACTAAAATGACATTACTCCCGAAGCTGAAATTCGAACGTGGAGATATATGAATATAGGGTATAAGAATATATATTGTGAACGTCTACTTGCAGAATTCCATAGCAACTTGGAGATAGATTCATGGAATATAGTTTGCCACCATCCTTATGATTAAGATTCTTGCTCTTCTTATCCTCCTCTGATCAAACTTGTGTTAAAAATTTGTACCACAAATGCAAGTATCCTGTAAGGGCATAAATTTGGCTTATATCAAGAAAAGAGAGGAGTAAGATGTAAGCATCGATCATAAAGAATATATGCACATATATAGAATATATCATGTTTCGTTGTAATTGTTGAGTTCAATTCCTACTAAATTCAAACCAGAATATATCATGTTACATTGTAAAATTTGAGTCCCGACTAAATGCAAACCAGACTCGCAATATTTAGTCACACAAGAAACAAGCAGAAATTTCGATATACTAATAAGAAAAGTGACCGTTGAAACAATTTATGATCAGAATGCAAATCATGATATAGATAACCAAGAAAAGCATAGTTACCAAGCTCTAAGGAAAATTGAACTTTTCCACTTCTTTATACGCAACATTTCATCCTTAATACATACTAAATATACTAGAATTTCAAGCTTATTGTAGGAGTGAGAATTGGCTTAGATGTAACTCCTCTCTCACACTCAATCAAGAAGACGTAAAGTAACACATCAGTAAAATACACACAGAGATAATATATCTGCCAAACATCATATGCAAAATGTGAAGGAAAATAACTTGGAACCAAATATTACTTGGGATATTAAGATACCGATCTCCACCATATTTTCCGATATTCCCATGGAGAAAAGGACTTGAAATGTTCCTTTTTTTCCCAAGATATTTGTAAAACAACTGGCACTATACCCACAAACTCAACCTTACATCTCTTTATAAAGAGGAAGCCTTATGCAATAACAATTCCCATATCACACTCTCGACTTGATATCTTCCGATCCTTAAAACCACTCTTTCAATCATTCATCTTATATATCATCAATTCAGTATAACTTTCGTAATGGCATCAAGCTCAATGTCTACTCACAGCTCTGGCTCGTGGACCGCAAAGCAGAACAAAGCATTTGAGCAAGCTCTAGCAACCTATGACCAAGATACTCCAAACCGTTGGCAAAATATTGCGAAAGTTGTGGGTGGAAAAACCATAGAAGATATAAAGAGACACTACGAAGTACTTGTGCAAGATATCAACAACATAGAGAACGGTCATGTTCCATTCCCGAACTACAAAACTAGCGGAAGCCGCACCAATGGTAGACTGATTCAAGAGGAAAAGAGGTACATATTTTCCTAAATTTGACACATTATGCTAATAATTAAGATACATCTATAGAGATTATTTTATCAATGTCTCTTAAGTATTCTCATTTTTGTTTGTGCAGGATGAGAAATATGAGACTGCAATGAGAAAAAAAAACATGACGAGCTAGGAGAATAAAAGAGAACAATCTCTTGAACACCTAATTTTAATCATTTACGCTGTATTAAGGTTCTTTTTAATGAAAAGCTCAACATTATAATCAATCATTGTCTTAGTATTAATAAGTCATATGGAAAAACAATATTGTGGAGAAAATCTGATTGTGAGCTTTATTCCAAAGAAAACCTGAAATTGCTTGTGTTTATAAATTGAAAACTCTAGTCACATGGCGGGGAATAAAGCGTGCAACCATGATCACCACCACGTGTGAAACTAATCGGCACATATATAGTGGCAGTGGCACCATACCACTATGAGTATTGTTATACCTTCAATAGCTTAATACATACAAATTTTGAGTATGGTTTTGAAAACATCCTTTATTTCGGTGAATTAATTCACACGAAAGTCGAATATTCTTCGTATTTAACAAATGAAATTAGTGCCTTACTATCCCATACACCATTAAAGATCATAGAAAAAAGGTTAAAAATCCTCAATTTTAGTGGGTTAATACACACGAAATATGAATATTTTCCTAAAATTACCAAATGACAATAATGTCTTACTTTTTAAACTACGTTGGATATCATAGAAAAATATATAAAAAAAAAAATTAAAAATTCAGTGGGTATGAAAATTACCAAAATTACCGAATGATATTAATGTCTTATTATTTTAGACACCGTCAAAGATCATAGAAATAAAATTTTAAAATCCTTAACTTCGGTGGGTGAATATACACAAATTTGAGTATTTTTCGAAAATTACCAAATAATATTAATGTCTTACTATTTATGACGCCGTTATAGATCATACAAAAAGACACAATAAATCATTAACTTCTGTGAGTAACACACAAAAGTTTAGTTTTTGTTTTTCAAAATTATGAAATGATATCAGTGCATAAAGGTGAAAAGGTATAAAAAGGTAAAATGTATAAAAAAGAAAATGCATATTTGATAATAATATTTCCCTTTTTGGGGGTATACATAATAATATTTTCTAAAGGTAAGAAATCAAGCAAAAATGGTATTAGTTTAAGGCGAGGCTATATTCAAAGTTTTGGAGCTGTTTCTTGTTGTGTATCAGTCTCTTGTAATTTCTTAATCTCTCCTCTACTCACAAAAATCAAATCTCATTGTCTTATTTTTAGGGTTCGATTAAATATACATATATAGTTTTTTTCTTTTTTCTTTTATCTTATAGACTATATATATTGGTTCTAGGGATTATATTATTTTTATCCAATTTTAAGCTAATTTATACATCTCTTATTTTTTTAAAAAAATTCCACATTTTTAAAAAAAAAAATTATGATAAAAAATTCCACATTTATGCATCTGATTTTTTTGTTTTATTTTTTTTATCAATATCAAATCAAAGATATGATATCAAACTCTCGGACAAAGAACATATATAAAAAAGGCAAGATTTCTTTTTATTTTTTATGGTCAACAAAACAAAAAGGTAAGCTATAAAAAAAAGAAAAATTATATTTGAATAATAATATTCCCAAAAGGTAAGATATCCAACAAAAAATATATAAGTTTTACGCAGAGCTATATTTAAAGTTCGAGAGCTGTTTTTTTTCCGCTCACCTCTTTCATTCACATTTCTCCAAGTTGAATCTTGTTCTTAATAATTATCGCATTGCTTAAGGAACAAGTAAGTGTCTCCAGGCTCTCATTCGCAGATGTGGTAAGAAAACTGTCTTAGCTCCAAGGTTTGATGAAGCTTACACTTCTTCGGAGACCTCTGTTGTGGAGAATTATGTGGTTGTTCATGGACGAAATAATCTTGCAGATTTTCGCAGAATATCTTGATAATTAAGAAGTGTTCATTTATTTTCAAGAAAAATGATGGAAAGGCACCACACAAAATGGATCATTTAGAAGAAGAAAGTTGCGGTCAAGGAACATAATCTAAATCCAAGATTAGTTACGGCAAAAACCGTTGCATCCAAGAGGAAGGCTATGGAAGCAACAACTAGCTACTCGCTTGATAAACATAATATGGGGTGAGTTTTACTCCCATTACTCTCCAGAGGAGTCACTGCAAGCTTCTGGTGCAGAATATACGGAGGTTCAAAAGTCTTATACTCCTCCAAAGAAAATTCGAGGAAGTTTTGAGAAGATAGTGTTGAGATGAGATGGGGAGATTCGAGGAGTAACTTGTGTTGGTGAACCTTTCTACTGACAAGTTGTTTGATTACCATCACCCTCCTAGATAAAAGCACTGCCTACAACCATAACTTCCCTTCCAACTACGGCTTGACGATAGAATGGCGCACCAACACAAGTTACTCCGAGAATCTCACCACCCCATCTCTACTCCATCTTTCCAGAACTTGCTCGGTTGCTCCAATTTTCTTTAGAGGAGTATGAGACTTTTGACCCTCATTTACCGTATCAGAAGCTTGCAAAGAATCCTTAGTAGAGTAATGGGAGTAAAACTCACCCCGAATTTTGTTTATTAGGCGAATAGTTGTTGCTTCCATATATTTTCTCTTGGATGCAACGGTTGCCGTCATGACTGCCCTTGGATTTAAATTCAGCTCCTTGACCGCAACTTTCTTCTTCTTAATGATTCCATCTGGTGTGGTGCTTTTCCATCATTTTACGTGGAAGACCAGTAATAAATGAATACCTTTTAATATCCCTATCAGGATATTATGCGAAAAAGTGCATGATTATTTGCCAGTGGACGACCACATATCTTTCCACAACCGAGATATCAGAAGAAATGTAAGCTTTTGATCGTTCCTCTGGACATTAGACATTTTTCTTACCATATCCGCGAATGAGAGCATGGAGACTCTAGCTTGTTCCTTGAGCAACATGATAATTCCAATGGCCATTTTTTTAACAACAAGTGCATACCAAGGGGCGTATAGCTCTGAAGGTTTTCCAAGTCGATACCTGCATATATGCAAGATATTTCAACAACAAACAAATAATAGAGAAAAACAAAAACATGTGGTATAAATATTTATTACTTACCAGGCTGAATCTGTTCGAAATGAAATGGAAACCAAAACCAAACTCCAAAATCCATTCCTTAATCTGACTAAGAAAAATCCTCATCCTTTGAGGATCCTGTTGTTGGGAACCATGTATAGAGCTGTCAGAATCTTTGAAACAAATATACCAACTCTCGTCATCTTCAGTCGCCAAACCAGATCCAAAGATGGTCACATCAGTATCAACACATTGTTTCATTGGAAGAAGCTCCAATGATATAAGTCTTAAATCATAATTATAAAGTGTCTATTTGTGAAGAATCTTGTGAGGCAGATCCTCAGCGTAAATGTTATCGGCAACTTCGAATAGTATAAGCTCATATGTTTCTTCTTGGGAACTCTCATAAAACAAGGGGACATGATAATCATTTGCAGCCTTATCTTCATTGATCTTTATGAAGGCATTTGAAGCAGAAATGCTGCAGCACATACAGATCGATCTCTCCTTGAAATATTTACAAGCTACAGTTCGCTTCGGTCTCCCTTTAGCTGAGACTTTATCTGACGTTGTACTCCCTGGAAGAGCTCTCTTCTTTTGTTTCCCAACCTTAATATTC
>OVAF01001151.1:0-15114 GCA_900406245.1 Odontarrhena argentea | reverse complement strand
TCCCCCCCCCCCCCCCCCCCTTCTTAAAAGCTCATATAAATCATTATGAAGCAATCCGAAACACAATTTCTATACTATACATATGAATTTTTGGAATTTGAACAAAATAGACAGCTTGATCGAAATGATCATCAATCACAAAATCCACAATACGATTTGAACAATCATAATAGATCGAAACGATCGAACATTAGATGAAAAAAAAAAACGAGAAGAGACTTACGTTGTTTCTACTCGAAGAAATGTGAAAGAAAGTGAGAGATGAGCAAGGATTGTTTGGTGAGATTTGATTTTTGTGAGGATAATATGATAGTTTAAAAAGAATACATGAGATACGAATCAACGATACACAACAAGAAACAACTCACAAATTTTGAATGTAGCTCCGCCTTAGACTAATATCATTCTTGCTTGATTTTTTACCTTTCGGAAATCTTATTAGCTTTGACCCCTAAAAAAGGAAATATTATTATCAAATATATATATATATATAATTTTTTAATATAATTTACCTTTTTGTTGAAAAAATAAAAATCTCTTACCTTTTCTCAATATTATTTGTTTTATGTAATTTTTGCACACCAACTTTAAATTTTTTATTTGAAATTAATTATGTATTTTGGTTTGGTTTTGATTTTATCAAATAACCGAAGCAACCGAACCGAAATACAAACGGATTCTATATGAGTTGAGTTTTTGGCAAACCGAAAATCCAAAAAATCAATGAAACCGAACCAAAACCGAACCGTAACTGAACCGAAAATTGAAACACCCACGTAAGACGATGATTAAAACACACAGATCTGGGCCCGATTACACACAACTTCTTAATGGGCTCGATATCTAAAATTTCAGAAATTATATTGATAACATATAAATACGTAACGCTCCTTCTCCTGTCTGAATAATTTCGTGATCGGACATAACCATTCAGTAACGGTTATGCTTATCTCTGCCGCGAGTCTCTCCGGCTCGATTGCCGGAGACCCACCGGAGAAGAAGAAATCGTCCTCTTCATCATCATCTCTATCAATAATCCCTGATGAAATCGTTACGAATTGCTTCGCTCGAGTGCCAAGATCTTACTACCCATCGATCTCAGTTGTATCGAAAACCTTCAACCGTCTCATAACCTCGCCGGAGATTTACATCGAACGGTCAGTAATTAACCGTACGGAACATGTAGTTTACGTTGTACTTAGATCTCACGCTACTGAGACTCCTCGTTGGTACACTCTCAATCAAAAACCTTATAAAAAGGAGTCTGAATCGATGAAAATTAGCAATAGATTGGTTCCAATTTCGTCGTTTCCTCCAATTCCCTTTTGGGGAATGTCAATCGTTTCATTAGATTCTTCGATTTATGTTCTTGGTGGATGTGTGAACGATGAATTGGTATCCACTGTGTTTGTTGTGGAATGTCCTTCACATAAGTGTAGAGTACTTCCTAGTATGAAACAGGCACGAGGCTGCGCCGCTGCGGGAATTATCGATGGAAAAATATATGTGGTTGGAGGTTGTAGTGCTAAGTCTCTGAATTGGGTTGAGGCTTTTGATCTAAAGAAGGAGACTTGGGAGTCTGTATTGGTTTTGAATAATGTACAAGTGTACGAGAAGACGATTCGGAGTGTTGTGGTTGATAATAAGATTTACATTATGGATAGGAAGAATAGCTTTGTTTACGATCCGAGAGCAGGTAGTTTGGAGAGTGACCACTTGTTAGATAATCGCTGGAGGGTGGGTTCTTGTGTTGTCAATGACAAGTTGTATACCTTTGGTTGTAAGAATAAGATATGTGCATTTGATCCGATCACGAGGGTTTGGGGTCGAGTGAAGGGTCTTGAAGCTTTACCCGAGACGCCTAATGGTTCTAGAATGGCGAATCATGGTGGGAAACTTGCGATTTTGTATAATCTTGAAAAGTTTGCAACCGAGATTATGTGTGTGGAGGTTGAATTGGAAATTCGAAATGGACAGATTTGGGGGACGATCTTGTCGTCAGATCTTGCGATATATTTGAAAGGAGCCTCCTCTACCATTGTACAAGCTCTAGCTGTAACTTTTTAATGTCTCCATTAAAGGATTGTAAAGGTATGGATTCTGACTCCGATAAGTATAATTGTTCGAGAGGCTAGTTTTTGAGGAATACTAGTTTATCTATCAACCTGACCTTTTGTTGTATGTTGCAGCCAATAAGCTTGGAAAACCTGTAATGTATTGGAGCGGCTTGGTCTTTATCAAGATGAAGCAAACATATTGTAAACTGTTGGATGTTGTATCTAGAACCTAATGTAGGATCTCTTTTTGCTTGTTGGCCTAAATGTTATGTACTTTTGCATTTTCATTTCCTTGTTTCTATGTGATTGTACAATTCTATGTGATTTGTTGTTTGATGAATAGTAATGTTGCCACCAATGTTTGAATCTGCTATGCTTAAGTTCAGACCACATAACTCATCTGATAGTGTAGGGATCTTTTAGAAAAAACACAAGTCGTTTTTTTGGCTCTATGATACATGGAGATGCTAGAATAGATTGTAAAGAACTTAGATAAAGCTGATTTACAAAGAAACTCTGATATGATTCTTAACCAGAAATGACACTGTATCTTAAAAACCCTCCAAAAGCTGAGAACGATGACTCTTTACTCCGACACTATTGTTTGAAGAGGCAATTTACTCTCGATTCCCTTGGCTTCCTCAGCTTGCTTCTCTGCCACAGCCTTCGATAATCCAAACATCTGAAATCAACCCACATGAGCTTCAGTTAGGACACAGATGATCACTAAATGAAGCCACCGCTAACCAAAGATGTTACAGCAAGACCTCAATGTTCAATCTCAACTCCTAAAACAGGTTTGGACCAATGTAAAAGGCGCCTTGTGTCGATTGGACAATCTTCTACGTTTGCAAGTCTAAAACATGATTACTGTAATTTCTACTAAACTCGTAACCAAAAACGCCAAATTCATGCCTCATTGAGCAAACAGATTCAATACGGCTTTTCACATGGTTCCTAATCTAGAATAAGAATCATCAAAAAGAATTTCTTCGAGAACTAAATATAAAGCCTATAAGAGAAGTTGAGATAAAACCTTCTTAATAGTCTTTTGAAAGCAAGTCTTGTGTTCATCCATGGACGCATGTATAAACTCATCGATATGATCTTTCACATCCTCAAAGAAAGTTGCATCTTCCTTTACCTTCCTCCTACACGAAGTCATAGCCGGTTTCTGCGTAATCTCAGTTTGATTCTTCTGTGTCTCCATTGTTGCCTACAAACAAATTAATACACAAATTTCAACCAAGAATCACTCATACACATTCATTACTTACAAGAATTCATAAAAATTCAAAACCTAAAGATAGAAGCAGCATCTCTGAATTACTCTAATACACACCAAGTGTTCGATTAAATGCCAAAAGAGAAACAACAAAACTCCATGGTTCCAAACAAAATTCGAAATGATTCTATTAATCTCATAATCGTTTCTATTTCACACTTAATCACAAGAAATTGAAGATCTCTATCGAAGAACAATAAAGAGCTTCGTCATGAAAAAATTTACCTCCACAGTTGTTTCTTCTTTTTCTCATTGTAGACGAGAAGATTCCACGATTTATACAACCAAGAATCCTTGGAGAACAAGTGGCTTAAAACGCAGCGTTTTGATACAATAAATGGGCCTGAACAACGGCCCATTATCACATCTCTCGCGCCAATTTCACCAACCAAACCGAACACACCGGCATGCAAATTTCGACTAAATTACAAAAAGTACCTCAAAATGTTGACTATAAGGGTAGTATCGTCATTTACAAAAGCCACTTTTCTCTTAATCGCTTAAACTATATTAGGATCATTTGGATTAGCATCTCGCATTCAACAAAAATGGCGAGCAAGAGCAAGATTCTGTTCATCGGAGGAACAGGTTACATCGGTAAGTATATAGTCGAAGCGAGCGCGAGATCTGGTCATGAAACGTTATGTCTTGTCCGAAACTCGACTCTCACTAGTCCTTCAAGATCCATTACTATTGAGAATTTCAAGAATCTCGGTGTTAAGTTTCTACTCGTTCGTATTCTCTAACACTCTTTCTCTTATTTTTAAGAAAAAATTATGAGATTGTGAAATTCTAATGATAATTTTTTGGATTAGGGAGATCTTAATGATCATATGAGTCTTGTGAATTCGATTAAGCAAGCTGATGTTGTTATATCGACCGTTGGACATTCGCTTTTGGGAGAGCAAGATAAGATTATCTCCGCCATTAAAGAAGCTGGTAATGTTAAGGTAAAAGAAGCTTATGTCGAGTTCTGTTTAAAAGAATTAGACTATATTGACGGGAAAATGGTTTAGTTACATTACATTTTTGAGTATTGGACTACTAATTGATTACCATTTTCATCATTTTTGTGTTACTAGAGATTCTTTCCCTCGGAGTTTGGAAATGATGTAGACCGAGCTCAGAGTGTTGAACCTGCTAAATCTGCGTATGCTACAAAGGTAAGGATTCGCAGAATGATTGAGGCCGAGAGGATTCCGTATACTATTGTCTCGTGCAACTTCTTTGCTGGCTATTTTCTCCCTACTTTGGCACAGCCTGGAGCTACTTCTGCTCCGCGTGACAAAGTTATCATTTTGGGTGATGGAAACACCAAAGGTAAGAGAACACTTTGTTTTTGTCAATGCAGATCCCAATGTTGAGTCTAAGCCAACCAAAATTAAGCCGAAAGGTCTTTATTGTAATCTTAGTACATGGATATGAGAATACTTCGGGTTCAATTACTGAAATTTTCACACTTTCTTGTCTATTTACGCTCTTCTTGTGTTTGATTCTTGATCATGTTTTGCAGCTGTGTTCAACAAGGAAGAAGACATTGGGACTTACACAATCAATGCGGTAGATGATCCAAGAACTTTGAACAAGATCTTATACGTTAGGCCACCATTGAACACATACACCTTCAATGATCTAGTCTCACTTTGGGAGAAAAAGATAGGGAAAACACTCGAAAGAATATATGTTCCAGAAGAACAAATCCTCAACCAGATCAAAGGTTTTGATCCAAAACTATTTTTTTTTTTTTTTTTTTTTTTTTCCGAATGTGCTATTAATTATCTTCTTTACTGATGGGGTTTGACTGTGTGATTATGGCAGAAGCTTCACCCCCACTGAACGTATTGCTATCACTTTGTCATTGCGTGTTCGTGAAAGGAGCACATACAAGCTTCGATATTGAACCTTCCTTTGGAGTTGAAGCTTCTGAGCTTTACCCTGATGTCAAATACACCACCGTTGATGAAATCCTCAACCACTACGTCTAATGCTTAAATAAAGTCACCATGACTCTTTCCAAAAATTTGTGAAAATCTTCACTAAGTTTTAGTACGATACATCGATCAATCCGAACTTAATGATTTTGTGATGCGCTGATTTCCAATGTACGGCTTTGTAATTGTCATTTGTACTCTTGTAGAGTTTAATGGTTAAGACACGAACTGAGGCACATAAAATAATGGACAATTACACAATTCCATATAATAGTATTTAGAAAAGCAAAGCTACTATAGAGATACTATTGAAGAAACCTAAAACAAAAAAAATGTAATTTCTTCTAATTCTTCCTTGTAGATGCATAGTTCTGTCAATGTAACAATAGACCGAAATGATTATCTAAACAAATTGACTTATGTGGCTTACGAAAATAAGTGGCTACAAGGACAGCCATATATCAGGAAGGAAGAACTAATTTGGCTGTTTTGCAAAGACATAAGGTGGCTTATGGTCAAGAAATTGGACAAATCAATCCGCACGTGAGCCGCCGCTGCTTCGTCCACCATATTTCTGCCACACAAAACAGCCATACTCGTCAAATCGACTTCGGAATTAGCCTCTAGTAATCTCAATACGAATAACTATCAAATATCTCTTTCTTGACCCATATATCTATGTTTGATCTAACCATGACCACAAATTTGTCAAAAGTTTTACCTGTTTGCCGATGCTGAAAGGGATGTACTTGTATTTGATCATGTGGGAGATCTGGCGTCTCATGGTAAGAACAAAGAGCACAATCCAATAGCAAAGCAGGATTGGCCAGAACACGGGAACGTCAAATACCGAGAAGAATGTCATCAGAAAGGCAATACAGAAAGCCTTGGTCATGGAGTACCTGAAATCACAATGCAAGTAAATATGCAACCTTAACAAGCCATAACATAATGGTAGCAGTAAATCACCACTAAGACTATGATAAGTAGAATACAACAAGTACTGAGACAAGACAGCATTCACTCTCATATCTGTGATCCAATATCTACCATGATCAATTAATACTATAATGCACAAAAGAATGTAATGTGCATGGAGACTTGCATTCAGCATCGATATTGTAGGCAACAGCATATCAGAGAAAAATAAATTGGCTCTGGTGAGAAATTCTTAGCATTTCAAGAATTTGAAATCATAATTAATAGTGACAATCATTAACGTCACAAGGATTTAGAATCATAATCAATCCTGACACTATCCAATGCAGCAATGCAGACAGCAAAATAAAGAAGAAGAAACGACATGCATTTCACATCACGCAGGCTTGCAGCACAGGTTAGTCTCAGCGTAATTAGGCAGAGAGATTGCAAGACATGGAAAAGAAACCACATGTTACTCGAATTTGAACTCAAGATAGATCATGAAGGACTCCGACATAGCAATTAGCCAATATGGAAAAAAACATCAAGAATAATAAGACTTGCATTTAAGATCATTCGAGATAGCATTACCAGAATTTGAACTCAGGAAGACGGCGAATAAACGGCTTGAACTCATCAGAACCTCTAGTAGGCAGAGTAGGTCCATCAGATCCCCCACTAGCTTCAGGATCAACAAGAGGAGACAAGAACCCGATAAGCAGATTCAGAAGGTAAATTCCAAGACCATACGCAATGATGTAGAATCCCTGAAGATAGTAAACCCTCAAACAGTAGAGCAGCGCAACGACAAGAGTCCCGATCCATCTGTAAGTTGCATGAGGTGTAGTCTTATCCAGATAATGTTGGTAAATCCTCCATGCCTCATGTGCTTTCTGTTGAACCGGCGTGGCTACTGAACCACTATCTCCTCCATTTCCGTCCATCTAATGCAATATCTCAAAAACCTAGACGATAAACAAAACAGTTCACTGATTCAGATCAATCACAACATTTGAAATGACTTATGAATATACACACAAATTCACGTCCCGAAGCTTCGTTTTCGAACAGAATCCACAGTACTAAGTACATATAACAAGCTTTCAACGAATCTCGAAGATGAATCAAGAAATACACACTCAGAAACGAAGATCTACTCAAAATCTCATCAAAAACCTCGAAGAAGAGAAGAAAAAACTAAGTACGAAACCGAATCTGCAGATGTTTATACACGAAAACCTAGAAAACGCCATTGACTATCTGTTTAAGCTAAGGATCGATTCGAAATTTCTCAGATTATCGATTCGAAACGAAAGAGGTTGAGAAAAACACTTACGGAAGATGAGAGTAGCTTCTTATCCAGAATCGAGCGAGAATCGGAAGCAGATCTGACGCAAATGCCAAATGAAGAAGATGAAGAAGAAGAAGGATTTGATGGGAGATTTTATTTGTTTCTTTTATTATATTTCTTACCTCATTTTTTAATTGATTTACTATATAAGACCTCTGTTAAAGTGATTCTACTGATTTGACCCCAATCTCTTCTCATTATCAATTTAACCCACTAATTTTTTTATTTTTTATTTTCTCAACAAGGAACCAAACTAATTTACGCAATAAAGCCAAACTTTTGTGAAAAGTCGGTTTAATGGTACGCTAAAGTAAAAGTAATTCTAGTAATTCGACCCCAATGTTTTTGGTCATGTACCAGTTCAACCCATTAATATATATTCAATTCAATTACACCCCAGAATTATGTAATTATTCAGTTTGACTCCCCAAATTAACAAGTTGTACAACAAGGTACATAACTTTATTCATTTCTCATTATATATTAGACATATAATAATCAAAGGTGTAACGCTTCAACTTATGGTTATGTGTCTCTCTTGAAACTTCTCTAATTTACATAAATACTCTCGGAAAAAGATCACAAACTATGGAATGTATCTTTCTCTTTCATTTTCCATCCAAACCACCTCAGAGCTCTTGCGACATTGTTTCATATGACAGTTCCGTCTTTGATTGTCGCCTTTTCGACGACTACAGTGATCCCGGATCGAATGTAGAATCCTTCTTCTGGCCTATCAGCTTCTTGAACATCCTAAAAAAGAAAACACAAAAACCATTAACGTTATGAATGTTGAATCTTTAAGCAGTCTTAAAGCAAAGAAGAAGAATACATACTTCTTTGTTCAAGATCACGACGTTTTTCCCAATCTTTGCATTCTTGTCAATGATGCATTTCCTTCAATGTAAAACAAAAGTTACAGTCAGAGTTATTCAAGAATTAGTTTAGAGAAGGATATAGAGATTTCTGTTTGTATTTACCTGATCTTTGTATCTCGGCCTATGCCTATTGGAACATTTCCTTCCGCAAGTAGAGATGCGATCTCAGCTTCGGTTTGGTAACTGTCAGCCCCTAACATAAGAGTATCCTGCAAGAAGAAGCAAGAACCAGCTACAGTTTGATCCTTTACAGTGTCCTTAAAGCTCGGTTCTTTTCCGATTGAGGATGGATTCATACCTGAAGCTCAACACCGTACTCAAGACGTGATCTTTCACCAATAATGGAACGTTGGATACTGCATTCTCCCAAGAAACATCCGTGCGATATTATCGAGTCTATAATCTGAAAAAAATCATCAAAGGCATTATAGCAATTAGTGAATCAAGATTTACAAGCAAAGAAGAGGATTTTAGCGTAAAGAGAAAGATGCTTACGCGGCATTTCTCAGTTTTCGTAGGTGGAAGAAACCGAGGAGAAGTGTAGAAAGGTGTATCCTGATCGTAAAACTGAAACTTGGGATGCTGCGTAAAGCAAGAACGAAAGAAGAAAGTTTAGAGAATGGATTGAAGATCAGATACAAAAGTACAAACATTTTGAGTATAAGCAAACTAACCTCCTCAACTAGAGCAAGATTAGCTTCATAGAAGCTCTTTATAGTTCCAATATCTTCCCAATAGTCTCTGAAGATGTATCCCTTCAGAAGACGGTTTGATCAATTCGGTGTGCTCGCTAGCAATAAACTCGTGAAAACACTTGAAATGACAGAGACTATTATCTTACTTGAACATTGTGATCCATAATAGCTGCAGGAATAACTTCGGACCCAAAGTCATTGGAACTCGGATACTGCCATGTAAGAAGCTTTAACAAAGCTTCTGTTTTGAAACAATAAACTCCCATGGATGCAATGTATGGAGATTTCGCCGCTTCTTGTTGAGACAGTCCAAGCATACTAGTATCGCTTTGCTGCATTAACAATTATAACCATCAAAACAACAGTAGAAAATATTCATTTATTCGATGTTTTTGCAACTTTACCGTACCATTGATTTCAGATCAATGCCTGTTGGTTTCTCAGAGAAATGGACTACACGCCCGCTTCGATCAATATTCACTAGTCCATATTCCGATGCACGGCTGAAAATTCACAAAATCGGTATAAAGAGCCAAGCCAGAAAGGTTTAGCATTATAAAAGTAAGATCATACAACATAGTGCTAAAGAAACAAACCTCTCCTCCACTGGTGCGCACGAAAGAGTAATATCCGCGTTTGTATCGACATGGTGCTATCCAACGCATAATGTTAAGAGTTAGTAAGCAAAAAAAGATTTAAAACTATGTAAGAGGACTATATATTCATTATATTACCTGAACAAAGTCCATATAATCCATTCTATAGAGATGATCTCCAGACAAGATGAGTACATTCTCAATATTCCTGTTCTTCGCATCCTACAATATAGCATATCAGCAGATTCAGAATATTTCAAAGAATCATAAAATGGAACATGCTTCAATATCTGATAAGTTTGGTAAAAAAGTTCTTCATACCTCAAACACCCACAGAAACTTTCTCACAGCATCTGCTGTTCCTTGAAACCACTTCTTCCCAGACTCACCGGGAGTTTGTGTAGCAGCCAGAACCTGTTCTAACAAGATTTTTTTTCACTGGATTCAGAAAGAACGGAGAAGTTTTTGAAAAAAACCATAGGGTTATACATACCTCAACGAAACCATCTCCAAAGTTTATGCCATTCCCAAAATAAGTACGAGCCAAATGGCGATTGAGGGAAGCCGAGTTAAACTGAGTGAGCACGAAAATCTTGTTGATGCAACTATTAATGCAATTACTCATCGGGATATCGATCATCCTATAACATCCACCAACAGGGACCTGAAAATATGGCTTCACATTAATGTTTGAAGAATCAAAAACCATTTCGATAAGTAAAATGGTAATAACTCACAGCTGGTGTTGCTGCTCGCTTTGTAAGAGGAAAGAGTTTAGCACCATTGCCTCCTCCTAGAATGACTGCAGCTACGTTCTTCGGATCTGCTTTCTTTCTCTCGAACATCGAAGACTGCAATGTCTGAAAAACAAACCCATCAATAACCACACAAGTTCCTCAAGATAAGTTGTTCTGATGAATCTGATCATGAACTTACCAAAGACTCTTTAGCACTCTTAGGAGTAGCAATCGCGTAAGCAACACCGGGCTTTAACTTTCGATTCCCGAACTTCTTGGAACTCGAATCCGAATCAATACGTTTCAAGAAGCTTCCTTTAACTTTCTCACCCAGAAACTTGTTCTCTACATTCTTCAAAGTGTCTTTAGACAAGACAGTACTTGTTCTCAAACCCAAGTAGCTACAAGAATCCATCTTTTCTTAAGCTGAAATGAAACAGGACAGAATCAAAAGACACAAACAATAACAACAAATCAAAGTGATCTATATAGGCAGATTTATTAAACACTAAAGCCTCTTACTGTATTCAACGAAAGTTATAACTCTTGTAATACTAAAAGATACTGAATCTTCCGAGTTTAGTTGAATCAAACTTGTGAAGGTAACAAAGCTTTAAAACATAGGAAAAAGGAAGAAGACTACCAAAAATGAAGATTATACTTGGCAAAAACTTAAAACGAACTTAAAGTGGAAGAGAAATGAGATGCTTATCAATCAAAACACCCAAAACGGAATATAATATTTGATCTAATTCTGGAGAAGAAGCTTGATGGTAACATATTGCTTAAATAAGTCCAAAACTCGTTTTATGAGAAAAATGTTAAAACTTTAGAATACCCAAATATCAAAACACACACAAAATGTAAAAGAATCAAATCATAAATTTGCATACTGGAATCATTGAAAACAAATGATGAACACAAGAAGCTCAAATATATTAGAGAACTCACCAGAATTAATATTGGTCTCCTGGTTTTTTTTGATAAATGTGATCGAGAAGAAGAAGAAGAAGTGATCAGTGAGAAGCTTAAAATTGATATTGTCACTTGGAAACTCTGATTCTCTATTTATTCTGTAAATTTTTTTTATCTTAAAATTATTTACTATGTGGTTCACATAAAAAGAAACTAATATCTTAGAAATTAATATACAAACTTTTAGTGTATCTCAAGACGTGATTAAACCAATTAATAATTAGTAAAGCCTTTTAACCTACCAAAGTCATATGTTAATGTCTGAAAATAAACGTGACTCACTCAAACCAAAATGGACGACTCTGGTTTCTCCCATACTTTTTGCTAAACAAAATATCATACGAGACACGTGGCGTTCAACCATAGTTTTGTCTTCTTCTGGGTGGAGACCCCACACGGGCCAGTTTGTTCTCATTGGACCAGTCTAGAGGTTGCGTAATGTCCGTACACGTTGTAACACATTTACCTCGAAATCAATTAAGTTAATATCGAAAGACTCCAAAATTTTGTTGTAATTAACGCCCAAAATAAGACATAACGTAAGAAAAACCCTCCTATAATGTTTTTTTTTTGCTACACACCAAAACTGTGTATATGAGTTAATAAAATGGTTAGATTCATGTGATGGAGGTTATGTTTTGCAAATTGTAATTTGTAAGCAGTAGGAGAAAGTTTGATTAGATTAGTAATTGGAACTTAAGATGGGCCCATTTGATTAACGGGGGAGAAGAAGAGATACAAGGACCCATTAAGCATGGATAATGCGATTTGTCGGACCATTATTTGAATGAAATCTACTATAAATGTAAGTCCAATTAGCAAAGTGATAAATACTAAAAATCTTTGGTTAGACGACAAAGAAATTAGTAAAAGTAGAAGCATTTAATCAAACTATTACTAATAGTGATCATAACTTGTCACATGGGCTGCAGGTGTTTTCCTCTTTTGATGGCCTTATCACATTCACATGTATTTTATGAAGATTTTCTCTTTGATATTATGGTTATGATATGGTCACCTTTGCCTATGAGTCCTGTCACATTCGCAATTACTATTTGAATATTTCTCTTACGAACTGAAACGAGCCAAATATTTTGAATTTAGCTTCACAAAGTTGAATTAGTAACGGGTGTTAAAGGGATTCCTCGGGTTCAGTTAAGATCAGTTGTATAGCAGAAGAGGCTTCTCCAACATCGCATTTCAAAATGAAGCTAACCTAAAGACCATTGTGTAGGCCATTCAAAGTATGATCAGCCACAAAGGTAACAAAATCATCTTTGCGGATGAGAATGCTGATATAGTAGAAGTTGTAAATAGATCAAAAGTGTGGCCTCTTTTTTGGCTATAGGTGACGAGATAAAAAAAAAAAAAAAATGGATCATATTCAAGAGTGATATTTTGTGTACGAAGAGAGTGCAATGAATAGATGGGATTCTCTCATTGCCAAGAGTGTTATTGTGGACTCCAGGTGGCAGTTTATGTGGCTAGGTCTCACTCCTTTTGATTCACGGAACTTTTTGAGAATGAAAAAATTTCATCCTCTCTTTAGCTTGTGGCTGATTTTTTGTATGTTAATCTAATTGGTTGTTTGCCATAGCTTTTGGGTTCCTGTATTTTGACCTACTCTTTGGTGTGTTTATTTTCCACCATTTATATTATATTCAAATACAAAAAAAAATGCATGATAATTTCTTGTATCTAATTTAAAAAAAAACAAATTTATATATTTGAAAAATACATTTCATATACTAATGGTGAAAAACAAATTAACTACAAATATCAAAATGATTGACAAACATTTCATATATACTAATGGTGAATAAAATATAATTAGCTTAAATTTTCATAAAATATTTACAAATAATCAATTATTTTATCTCAAACAAATTATAAACTATAAATTCAACCAAGGTTCATATCAACAAAATATTTCTGTGTTGCATAATCTTTACTATTATATATAAGGTTTTTTGAATATTTTTTGAATTTTTAATTATTTTGATTTTGAGCAGAAAAACTCACTTACTATTATAGGAAAATTTTTAAATAACCAAAACATTGAAATTTTTATTAGAAAAAAATATTTCTCTGTTGCCTAATCTATACTATTTTATTCAATGTGTTTTGGATATTTTTTGCATTTCCAATTCTTTTGATTTCTAGCAGAAAAACGGACTTAATAGTATAGGAAACTTTTTTAAATAACCAAAACATTGAAATTTTGATTATTAAAAATATATTTCTCTGTTGCATAATCTTTACTATTATATCTAAGTTTTTTTGGATATTTTTTGAATTTCCAATTCTATTGATTTCGAGCAAAAGAATAGACTTACTATTATAGGAAACTTTTTCAAATAACCAAAAAATTAAAATTTTGATTAATAAAAAAATCTTTCTATGTGGCATAATCCTTACTATTATATCTAAGGTTTTTTGGATATTTTTTGAATTTCCAATTCTTTTGATTTCGTGCAAAAAAACTCACTTACTATTATAGTAAACTTTTTTAAATAACCAAAAATTGGAATTTTAATTAGTAAAAAAATATTTCTCTGTTGCATAATCTTTACCATTATATCTAAGGTTTTTTGGATATTTTTTGAATTTCCAATTATTTTGATTTCGAGCAAAAAAACTCACTTACTATTATAGGAAACTTTTTTAAATAACCAAAAAATTGAAATTTTAATTAGTAAAAAAATATTTCTCTGTCGCATAATCCTTACTATTATATCTAAGGTTTTTTGGATATTTTTTGAATTTCCAATTCTTTTGATTTCGAGTAAAAAAATAGACTTACTATTATAGGAAATTTTTTAAATAACCAAAACATTGAAATTTTTATTAGAACAAAATATTTCTCTGTTGCCTAATCTTTACTACTTTTTTCAATGTGTTTTGGATATTTTTTGCATTTCCAATTCTTTTGATTTCTAGCAAAAAAACGGACTTACTATTATAGGAAACTTTTTTAAATAACCAAAAAATTGAAATTTTGATTAGTAAAAAAATATTTCTCTGTTGCATAATCTTTACTATTATATCTAAGGTTTTTTGGATATTTTTTGAATTTCCAATTCTTTTGATTTCGAGTAAAAAAATGGACTTACTATTATAGGAAACTTTTTTAAATAACCAAAAGATTGAAATTTTGATTATTAAAAAAATATTTCTCTGTTGAATAATCTTTACTATTATATCTAAGTTTTTTTGGATATGTTTTGAATTTCCAATTCTTTTGATTTCGAGTAAAAAAATGGACTTAATATTATAGGAAACTTTTTTAAATAACCAAAAGATTGAAATTTTGATTATTAAAAAAATATTTCTCTGTTGAATAATCTTTACTATTATATCTAAGGTTTTTTGGATATTTTTTGAATTTCCAATTCTTTTGATTTCGAGTAAAAAAATAGACTTACTATTATAGGAAACTTTTTTAAATAGCCAAAAAATTGGAATTTTAATTAGTAAAAAAATATTTATCTGTTGCATAATCTTTACTATTTTTTTCAATGTGTTTTGGATATTTTTTGAATTTCCAATTCTTTTATTTCTAGCAAAAAAACGGACGTACTATTATAGGAAACTTTTTTAAATAACCAAAAGATTGAAATTTTGATTATTTAAAAAATATTTCTCTGTTGAATAATCTTTACTATTATATCTAAGGTTTTTTGGATAT